>JBBDGP010004529.1:0-131662 GCA_037952835.1 Lithobates septentrionalis | reverse complement strand
GAGTGACCTATGACTGCTTCCCTGACTACTCCAACCTAGAGGCCAGCGCCATTCAAAACCAATAACCTAGGCCAGTGGTCTTCAAACTGGGGCATGGGGGCCAGATGCAGCCCTTTGCTTGCTTTTATCCAGCCCTTGGGGCACGGTTTCATCCACGGATACCAATAATTCCCCCCACTGACACCAATGAAAGAACACAATTCCTACCTATGACACCAACCATGGGGCAACATTCCTACCAATAAGAGGACCCAATTCCTCCCACTGACACCAATGATTGGGCACCATTACCCCCCAATGACACTAATAAAGGGGCACAATTCCTCCCAATGACACCAACGATGGGGCATTATTCCTTTTAATGATGCCAACAATGGGGCACTATTCCTCCCAATGACACCAACGATGGGGCACTATTCCTCCCAATGACACCAACGATGGGGCACTATTCCTCCCAATGACACCAATGGTGGGGCACTATTCCTCCCAATGACACCAACGATGGGGCACTATTCCTCCCAATGACACCAACGATGGGGCACTATTCCTCCCAATGACACCAACGATGGGGCACTATTCCTCCCAATGACACCAACGATGGGGCACTATTTCACCCAATGACACCAATGACGGGGCACTATTCCACCCAATGACACCAAAGCCCTTCACACTTTTGGGGGGGCCAGTCTGTAGCCAGTGGAAGTAGAAAATGCCATAGGCTTGGTGGTCAGTGGGAATAAAAAAAATACATCATTGGTGTCAGTGGGTGAAAAAGTGCACAATCAGTGTCAGTGAGAGAATTACTTCACCATTTCCGGTGTCAGTGGGAGGAATCGGGCCTCATCATTAGTGTCGGTGGGGGAATAGTGCCCATCATTGGTATCAGTGTGAAAATTAGTTCCCCATTTTTGATGTCAGTGGAAGGACTAGTACCCCATTGTTGGTGTCAATGGGAGGAATATTGCTCCATCTTTGGTGTCAGTGGAAGTAAAAAAAAAAATTACATCATTGGTGTCAGTGGGTGAAAAAGTGGCCCATCGTTGATGTCAGTGGGAAAATCAGTTCCTCATTTCTGGTGTCAGAGGGAGGAATAGTGTCCCATCATTGGTGTCGGTGGCAGGAATGGCGCCTCGTATCAGTGGAAGGAATAGTGCTCCATCTTTGAGGTCAGTGGAAGCAATAGGCCACATCTGGCCCGCGGGCCGCAGTTTGGAGACCCTTGCTCTATGTTTAAACTTTCCGATAAGTTACAAACTATAAGATAAAGCAGCCTGTACTGACAACATCATTGATCATGTCTTGTATGTATTCCCATATAGCCGTCCTGTGTGCTGGGGCCCCGGAATCTGCGGCGTTCATGGCAGATGAAGCGGTGGAGAGTGTGCCCGGTCTAGTGCCCATCCAGTACAACCTGAAACATTACCTGAAATTCCTGGAGGAGATCCGCAAAAAGACCGAGACCTTGAATGCAGGTGAAAATGTCTGAGACCTGCCAGAGGCTATGAGTGTTCTCAGCTATATCCCAAATATATACTGAAATTCCATCCCACTAGGGATGTTTTCCCTTACTTCTATCACTGTGACACCAGGTGGGGTGAGCAATTGTCACCGCGGGCCCTTCCCCCCTCTATCGAAAACTAAATCAAACAATTAGATTGGAGTTTAGCTTTAAAGCGGAATTAAAAGGTCAACATTTTCCAGTGATCCCTTACCGGTGCCACCATCTTCTCCTGTGTGTCAGTTTTCGGCCATCTTCATTGGCCAGTATGGGATGACGTCCCTCCTGCGCATGCGCAAGAGCTAGTCATTCCAGCACACAGGGATCAGGCCGGCCGCTGTAAGCGGCACAGCTCCGTTTACATGCCGGGAGAGACATTGCATGTTTCTTCTACAATAAAAAGCCTGCCTGCTCACAGGAAATAACAGCAGAATTTTAGGTCTGCTTTAAGCCTAGGTTGACGCCTATGTTGATGCGGTTTTCAGGCGCATTTTTTATCATTTTGTTCCCACAAATAGAGCTTTCTTTTGGTGGTATTTGATCACCTCTGGGATTTTTATTTTCTGCTAAACAAATAAAAAAAGACAGAAAATTTAGAGAAGAAAAAAAAGTTTTATTTTCGTTTCTGTTACAAAACTTTATAAATAAGTATGTTTGTTTTTTTTGTTTTTTTTTTCACTGACGGGCACTGATGAGGCTGCACTAACAGGCACTGATAAGGTGGCACCGATGAGCGCTAATATGGGGGCACTAATATGCAGCACTGATGGCCTTGCATAGGTGGCACCGAAAGGCGGCACTGATGTACACTGATGGGTGGCACTGATGGGCATCACTGATTGGCGGGCATTAGTGATGGGCACTGATTGAAATAAATTGTGGCCATGGGTGGCATACCTGGTGGTCACAAGTGGTGGGCATCCCTGGTGGTCCTGGGTGGGCATCCTGAGGGGGGGGTCTGCGCTGATAATCAAGTCGATAAACCGATAAACGGCTTTTCCTGTTTACATCGTGATCAGCCGTGATTGGACACAGCTTTGTGGGCGGGCTCTCTGACGGAGACTCTTTACCTAGATCGGAGTTGCAGTGTGTCAGAATGACACGCCACACCACCTATCGCCGCGCATTGGCTCGTTATTCTGATCACGTCATATGACGTCCGATCAGGATAACTAAACCACTTTGAAAAGAAAAAAAGGCGCCTCTAAGTGCAGAAGTAAAACTTTATATTTCTCAAAAGGGTTAAAAACATTTACAAAAGGGTGGATGGGTAGAAGCACAACATATTAGTAATATGGCAGGTGGTCCGGCGTTCTGTTAGTCCCAAGGAGTCTCAGTGATATCCGCAGGTGTAATTCTATGGCAGCATATTCTAAATGGAAGCCACAACTCTCCTGGATACTGGAAAGACAGCTAGGCTGTCTGAGACAGCATGGAAGCCGAATCCAGATAGTGACGTCAGCAGGAAGGGACCAGCAACCAGCATGGACAGCAAGCCGGAAGTGATGTCATCAACATGCAACATGTTTCGGAACAGCTGGTTCCTTCTTCAAGCAATGACTAAAGATTACTAGAAGCAGAGCTTCTTATGGTCTGTGGGCGGGCTTTGGGCTGGACTATGGGCGGACATGAGCAGGACAAAGGGAAGCACTGAGCTTATAAAATAACAGAAGACTGACATACAGGGCAAAGCACTATAAAATTATATGTATGTGTGTGTGTGTGTGTGTGTGTGTGTGTGTGTGTGTGTGTGTGTGTGTGTGTGTGTATATATATATATATATATATATATATATATATATATATATATATATATATATATATTATGGCTGCGGAAATTAACGATTAATTCCTCGATTAACCGTTAATTTTTTTAATTGATCAAAATTCTTTTGATCGGTACTCACCTCCCCACCGGCTTCCGGGTCTTCAGGGAGTTCCGTCGGAGATCCGGTGATGTCACCGACATCGACGTCACCGGACTCTTCCCCTTTTTCCCCAAGTGCCTCCATCTGCTAACGAAGGGAAGGGGGAGGAGTCCAGTGACGCTGATGTTTGTGAAATCATAAATTGAGGAAGACAGATCCTAACGATTTGATTGATCTCACTGGTCAAAGTATTCAGATAAACCTCTATGTAAATCCTGGACTTGGCTATGAAAATCAAAATATCTGAGGGCTTTCCTGGCTGTAAGTCAGTTTGACGATGAACTGACATTGATTGGTTACCCAGCAATCAAGAAACATTTATGATTGGGGCACTTTTTTTCCAAAGAGCTGACACTTTGCTGTCTCAGCAGGTGATGGATGTCTCTGGCTCTCCATTGGTCCCCCTGATGCACAACGGTGCTATTTATATAGACTGTAGGGTGACACCGTAGCCCCGCCCCACTGAGGAAGTTCTGAGTAACATGTACCGGGGAGGAGCTACGCATGACGTCAACTAAAAGTAGTTGGATCTGTGTGTGCGTTTATAATTGAAATTAGCTGATTAATCGATTTAAGAAAAAACGATTAATCGAACACGAAAATTTTAATCAGTAACAGCCCTAATATATATATATATATATATATATATATATATATATATATATATATATATGTATATATATATGTGCATCATTTTATAGTGCCTTTTTATATGGTTCCCCTTTCACAATATTTTTTTAATGATTCCCTTCCTCATCATATATACCCAATATAATATATCATAGATCCATTGATGTATATTGTTTACCATTTTAGTGTTTATTGTTGATATAAGCATACACAGCGAGTGACGTGCCATCAAGCTGCTATGCTCCATTTGCATGCAGTGATATTAGATAATGAGTTGCGTATCACTCTTGCTGTTTTTGCATCATGTCTTTGCATCAGTTTGCCCTGTATGTAAGTCTACTGTTTTTTCTTTTTCCTTTTTGTGTCCCCAGTACGCTGTTTTTATATTCATTATGTCATTTTATAAGCTCAGTGCTTCCCTTTGTCCTGCTCATGTCCGCCCATAGTCCCGCCCAAAGCCCGCCCACAGACCATAAGAAGCTCTGCTTCTAGTAATCTTTAGTCATTGCTTGAAGAAGGAACCAGCTGTTCCGAAAACGCGTCGCATGTTGATGACATCACATCCGGCATGCTGGTTGCTGGTCCCTTCCTGCTGACGTCACTTCCTGGATTCGGCTTCCATGCTGTCTCAGGCAGCCTAGCTGTCTTCCTAGTATCCAGGAGAGTTGTGGCTTCCATCTGTCGGCCACTTCAGAATATGCTGCCATAGAATTACACCTGCGGATATCACTGAGACTCCTTGGGACTACCAGAACACCGGACCACCTGCCATATTACTAATATGATGTGCTTCTACCCATCTACTCTTTTGAAAATGTTTTTAACCCTTTTGGGAAATATAAAGTTTTACTTCTGCACTTAGAGGCGCCTTTTTTTTTTCTTTTCATTTTACATACAGAGTTTGCTTCTTTGCTTCTCTCTTCTCTGCCAAAAGTGCATGAAGACCCTCTTCTATTTCTACATAGAATGATATCTGCTTGATTTGTTACTCAGAGTGCCCTTATACACACTTTTAACTAAACCACTTTGCCGACGTCATTTTGCTATATGGCGGGCGGCAAGTGGTTAAGGAGTGGGCCGGGAAGCTGGCCGCCGCGTTCTTAACAACTGATGAGTCATCAGCTATTAGCGGGCTGTCAGCTGAATGTAAAAACAAGAATTGCCGGCAATAAAAAAAAAAAAAAAAAAAATCGGGAAAGTACGGCATGAGGCCCCCTCAATCCGAACCTGACACTTATCCGAGCATCCATCCCAACAGGTCAAGAAAGGGAAGGGCCTTTTATGGATTGGGGGGGCCATGCGTTTTTTTTCCCCCTATTTATTTATTTATTTCCTGCAATTTTTGTTTTTAAGTTTAGCGGGGAAACCCTCTGACAGGTGATGAATCATTGGTTGCTGCCCACCATATAGCAGAATGACGGCGGCAAAGTGGTTTCAATAACCTGACTGGGCGTCATATGACGTCCGCAGGATATTGAGCCGCTGTGCGCCCCGGGGGGGCGCGTAACGCGGCAATCATTGTTGCGGGGTGTCAGTCTGACACCCCGTAACACCGATCTAGGTAAAGAGTCTCTGACGGAGACTCTTTGGACATGGCTGATCACGTGGTAATCACGGCTGATCACGATGTGAACAGGAAGAGTCGTGATCGGCTTTTCCTCACTCGCGTCTGACAGACGCGAGTAGAGGAGAGCCGATCGGCTGCTCTCCTGACAGGGGGGTCTGTGGTGATTGTTTATCAGCACAGCCCCCCCCCCCCCTCAGATCCCTCCCAGGACCACCAGGGAAGCCGCCCAGGACCACCAGGGAAGCCATCCACACTGGACCACCAGGTATGCCCCCTAGACCCCCAGGGAAATACTAATTTGTGCCCAGGCAGCTGCCAATCAATGCCCAGGCAGCTGCCAATCAATGCCCAGGCAGCTGCCAATCAGTGCCAACGCACAATGCCTACCAGTGCCACCAGGGATGCCTATCAGTGCCGCCTATCAGTGCCCAGCAGTGCCACCCATAAGAACCCATCTTTGCAGCCTTTCAGTGCCCATCAGTGCCGCCTACCAGTGCCCATTGTCAGTGCCCGCTCATTGGTGCCACCTCATTGGTGCTGCCTTATCAGTGCCCATCAGTGAAAGAGAAAACTTACTTATTTACAAAAATTTTAACAGAAATAAAAGCAAAACTTTTATTTTTTTCAAAATTTTCGGTCTTTTTTTATTTGTTTAGCAAAAAATAAAAACCGCTGAGGTGATCAAATAACACCAAAAGAAATCTCTATTTGTGGGAACAAAAAGATCAAAATTTAGTTTGGGTACAGTGTAGCATGACCGTGCAATTGTCATTCAAACTGCGACAGCTGAAAGCTGAAAATTGGTCTGGGCAGGAAGGTGTACTGTATAAGTGCCCTGTATTGAAGTGGTTAAGGATGCGGCGGCCGGCTTCCTGGCCCACTGCTTAACAACCAGCTATTCACAGTTTTTTTAAGATACAATCCCTGGCCCTTTCCAAAAACGCACTGGCTAAAAAAAAAAAAAAAAAACGCATAGATGTGAACTCGTACCATAGGAAACCATGTTATATGGACTGTAGTGTGTTTCTGCAAACTGCAAAACACACTAAAGAACGCATAGGTGTGAACGTAGGGTAAGGCTGGACTGAGAGGATGCTATGCTGAAGTGTTTCCTGTAAAACTGATGATTGTCAGACTGGTAATGGATCAGACAAAACTGATGTCTTCTAGAACCCTAAACTCTGAGATTGAAGTCACTTACAAGTATCTAAACTGATGGCCACCAGATGGCAGCACAGTTCAGCCTAGCTGAACCCCCGAACCAAAAAAGTATATTGCAGCTTAAAGTGGACCATACACATGTGAAAATTCTGCGTATTCAAGAGCAGTTAGGTATAGACATGTTTGTTATTTTTATTTTTTTTTAAACAAAGGTTTACAACCCCTTTTAAGCTGCAGTGTCTTCTCTCAAGATTTGGGATAATCAGCATTCCCCTGGATCTTCTCAGCAGGAGGATGGGCCCACCTTCTGCACTATGGAAGTTGGGGGGAGGGGTGAATATATCATCTAACAGTTTTATTCCCTCCTCTGAGTCTTTCAGTCCTTACATTGTGGTTGTGGCACAGCCCAATTTGCCTAATTAGGTCAGCTTTGGCAGTGGCACTGCCTGCCCAACACAAGGAGGTGGATCTTTTTTGCCACGGCATGCCAACACCCCCTGTCTGCTGCCTTTGCAGCTTAAAGTGTTACTAAACCCAGGAGCCTGCATTCAATATATCCGGTCTCCCCCAGTATACAGGAATGCAATTATTTTAGTAAATAATAATAATAATAAACTGCTAAATACCTTTTTCTCATTAGCTGTATAGAGCAGTCTTTTGACTTCTATCAGTGTCTGGTTAAAGCTTGTAGGAGGAGTATTCATTCTCCTCTGACTGTCCTATGAGGCTGCAGGACCCCTGACCCTCTGTCTGGACAGTGCTGATTGCACCCTCCCTAGAAAAGAAAAGCTCTCTAGCAATACACACCAAACTGAGCATTTGCAGCTTGTCCCCTAACCTCTCTATAAGGAGATGGTTTGGGGACAGTGGAAGAAGGGGAGGATCTGTGCATACAGGATCAAACAGCCTCTTTTACACAATGCAGAGAATTAACCCCTTAGGTTCCACAGTGAGTATAACAAGCATGCTTTACTGCAGATACAGACTGATTTTATTGTTGCAGGCTAAAGGCTTGCCGACCAGCCGCCATCATTTTACTGCGGCAAGGTGGCACAATCCCACAAATTGCCGTAGGTGTACGTCGGCCCAGGATCTCACTTTTGTGGGCGTGCCCATTTGCCAGTGGGGGAGCCAGTCAGCGGGGCCGGCGATCGTTCCCCCACAGTGACAGAACGGGGATTTGCCTATGTAAACAATGCAAATCTCTCTTCTGACAGGAGAGATCACACAGATCCTGTCTTTCTGCTATGCAAGAATACGAATCTGTGTGTTTCCCCAATCATACAGTCCGCCATACAGTTGGAACACACTTAACCCCTTGATTGCCCCTGATGTTAATCACTTCCCTGCCAGTGTCATTAGTACAATAACAATGCATATTTTTAGCACTGATCACTGTAATAATGTCACTGGTTCCCCAAAAATTTCCAAAAATGTCAGTTAGGTGTCCGATCTGTCCGCCGCAATGTCGCAGTCCCTCTAAAAGTCACAGATCGCCGCCATTACTAGTAAAAAAAAAAGTTAATAAAAGTGCCATAAATCTATTCCCATATTTTGTAGATGCTATAACTTAGTATACGCTTATTGTGATTTATTTACTTTTTTACCAAAAATATGTAGAATACATATTGGCCTAAACTGATGAAGAATTTTTTTTTTTTATTTAGTGTTTTTTTTTTGGATATTTATTATAGCAAATATTAAAATTTTATTTCAAAATGATCGCTTTTTTTTTTTTTTTTTGTTTATAGCGCAAAAAAAAAAACACGCAGAGGTGATCAAATACCGCCACAATAAAGCTCTATTTGTGGGGAAAAAAGGACGTCCATTTTGTTTGGGTACAACGTCGCATGTTCGCGCAATTGTCGGTTAAAGCAACGCAGTATCTCAAAAAATGGCCTGGTCAGGAGGGGGGGGGGGTAAATCCTTCCGGTCCTTAAGTAGTTAAGTAACACTATAAGAGGGGCGGTCTGTAAAAACGCAGTTCAACCTTGTGTTTTTACCACCCAAATTGGCCCTTAAGGGCTCATACAAATGGCCATACTTCTGCGTCTGGGAGTCGCAGGAAATACAGCTACCTGTACAATGACAGGCTTGGAATGTGCCATGGTAAACACAGATCTGAGTAGGGCTGAAACAACTAATCGATTAATCGGCAACTAATCGATTATGAAAATAATCGATTACTATTTTCATAATCGATTAATCGGCCAGTAACATAATGGGGTTAAAAAAAACTAAAATGAGCCCTTTATAGTACAAAAAGAGCAAATAATCGCTACTGTAAATGTTACTTTCACAGTTCTACAGTAAAAAAATTAACCCCTTACAGTAGTGAATATCTGCTTTTTTTTTTTTTTTTGTACTATAAAGGGCTAATTTTTTTTTTTTTTAACTCCATTATTTTACTAAACGTCTTAGACCTGGTTCACATCTATGTGTGTTTTTTGGTGCTTTTTGCAGAAACGGACTACAGTTCATTTACATGGTTTCCTATGAGACACGTTCACATCTATGCTTTTTTCAGCCACTGCGTATTTGGAAAGGGTCAGGGACTTTTTTAACGCAAAACTGTGCTTTTTTGGTTCAATATACTTCAATGGAGAAGCTGCAGAAAATCATGTAATGCATTTTTGCAGCAATTTGTGTTTTTTAATCTGCCCAACAACAAATTGCAGCAAAATCACATGTGCAAAAATAAAAAAGCACTGCAGAAATAGATCACAAGCAAACTGCATAGTTGTGTACCGAGCCTTATGCTGGCCACACCGATCAATTTTCAGACAAGAATATTCATACGAAAAATCTTTATACATTCGCTGAATGAAAGAATGTTGTTTGAAATTTTCACTTGCTTTTAACATTTCTGTTTAAAATGAATGTAATCTCTGAATGAAAACCACATACACTGTCTGAAAATTCCTTTGACCAAGAAGTTTTCTATTATTTCCAAATTTTCCCATCACTGTGGTTGAAAATGAATGTCAATTTGACCTCACTGACAATTAGAAAATCGAAAACGAACGTTCTTAAAATTACATTGAAGGAAGACATTGTTTGTTTTTTTATACAAAAATTTGTTCTCTGAGTCTGATATTTACCAGATTTACTCTTTAATAATATATACAGTATATTTCTTCTGTCTGTTATTCTCAGAGTGGATTAGAGATTTTGCTCCCTAACCATATAGTTGGTTATTTATATTTACCACTGCATAGAGATATTTAAGAATAAATTGCCTTTTTTTTTTTAAAAACTTTACATATTAGCTAAATTATACACCACACTTTTTTTTTTTTATGTTATTAACCGATTAATCGATTAATCAAAACAATAATCGGCCAACTAATCGATTATGAAAATAATCGTTAGTTGCAGCCCTAGATCTGAGTGTAAACAATCGTACAGCCTGCGTCCGGGGTGTACATCCACCACTGTGCGAATTTTTAAATGATCGGATTTACGTTTATCTGCAACACCAGAGACTCCCAGGTACATAAACACAACCATTTGTTTACCCTCTATGGCCCTTTGCTCCCATGTACATGAACCTTTATAGTCCTTAGATGGGGTGGCTGCGTTAGTTTTCATTTATATTTTATTTTCAGCTGGTGATCCTGCCAGTAGCACACTTCCTGTCCTAGGATGATGACGTTCATTCACTGAACTGTATCTATAGAAGAACCATGGTTGTCACCCTGAGCTGCTCTCCTCTTTTGGACTATAAGCACGTCCTCATATTTTTATCACCATTACATGGGGGGGGGGGGGGGGGGAATAAGTAGTTCACAAAAAAAAAAAATTAAATCCCTGTCCTTCAACGTGCCTTTGCTCTGCTTTCATTTGAAAAAGGAATTTGTCTCTTGCAGAATCGGAGGAGAAGAATTGGACCCCTCATCGCGTGGAGCTGTGCCTGTGGGCGTGGAAGGTCGGACAGAAAATGTGCCCCAAACTACTGGAGACCCTGGAAGATGCAGACGAAAGACCGGTGAAAAAGCTAAAGACAAAGTAGTGATTGATTATTTAGAATAAGGTGTTTTTTGTTTGTTTTTTTTGTTTTGTTTTGTTTTTTTTAACTGCACAATAAATCCCTGAAATCACTATTGCCTAGAGAACTGATGGTTGAGTTTTTCTGCGGCTGTAAAATGGCGCCCTCTGCTGTTTATAGGTGCAATTAAAGAGACGTTGGGGAAGGTTTACTAAAACTAGTGCACACCGCTCTGCATAATAAACAAAACGGAAAATTGTATCATACTTACCGTAATTTTCCTTTCCTGGTGCCTATCCATGGCAGCATACTAGTGATAGAGCTCCGCCTCGACTCCTCCCTCAGGACCAGTGAATAGCATAAATTAAAGACGTAGTCCCTCCCCCAACATTCTCCGTAAAATAGAATACCGAGGGTGGGAGCATATGCTGCCATGGATAGGCACCAGGAAAGGAAAATTACGGTAAGTATGATACAATTTTCCGTTTTCCTGGTGCCTCCATGGCAGCATACTAGTGATAAATAACTAGCTGACACGGGTGGGATAATGCTTAACAATAAATGTTTAATTAGAATGAGACATCGCAGCCTGAACTGCCCTTCTCCCGAACTCAACCGTTGTGAGAGCTCCTGGGTCGATACGGTAGTGTCTGAGGAAAGTATTGCGAGAAGACCAGGTGGCGGCCCTGCACACCGTCTCTAATGACACGTTAGCCCTTGCTGCCCAGGAGGTTGAGACTGCCCTTGTGGAATGAGCACTCACTCGGGATGGAGGTTCCATATTCTTTATCCTGTAGGCCTTCTGGATTAGCTTTACCACCCAAGATGCCAGAGTTCTGATGGAAGCTTCTTTGCCCCTGTATTTGCCGAATGGAACAATGAAGAGTCTTTCCGAGTTCCTGAAGGATCTAGTGGCCTCTAGGTAGGCTCTGAGCACTCTGGATATGTCCAGCTCGTGACATGATCCTGAATCTGCTTCAGCAAATACCGGTAGTGCCCAGGGCTCCAAAAGGTGGCTTGGAGTAGTGACCTTAGGTGTGAACCCCCGAAGGGGACGAAGTTCTACTCTATCGTGATAAAAAGAGATGTGGTCATCACCTATTCCCAACGAGTGGAGTTCTGAGATCCTTCTACCAGATGTAATGGCTAACAGAAAAACCGTTTTCAGTGTTATGTTCCATATTGTCAGTTGTTCCACTGGGGTAAATGGATGGTCAGAGAGGACTTCAAGGACCAGGGATAAATCCCACTTGGGAAAAGACCGTCTGGCAGGTGGCCGGATCTTCAGCACTCCTCTGAGGAAAGTGACTACTAAGGGCTCTTCCGCCCATCTTTTATTTGTTGCAGCAGAAATTGCTGCTACTTGTACTTTGAGAGAACTTAGGCCAAGACCCAGATCAAGTCCTGATTGGAGGAAGCCGAGAACACCTGATGTAGAAGGAGAGATTGGATTAAACTCATTTGAGGCAGCAAATGACAAGAACTTGTCCCATATTCTAGAATATATAGCATTGGTTGCTGGTTTCCTGGCTCCCAGGAGGGTTGTTATGACCCCTGGGGAGCATCCTAGGGACTCGAACCTTCGCCTCTCAACCTCCAGATTCGAAGGTTCAGCTTCTGAGGGTCTGGATGAATTAAACTGCCCTGCGTCAGAAGTTGAGGGAAAGGATGGATCCTGATTGGAGAGCTCACACTGAGACGCATAGCTAGAGGAAACCAAGGTCTCTTCGGCCAATATGGGAGTACTGCCAGTACCTGGACTGTTTCTCTGAGAAGTCTCAGGAGGAACTTGAATATTAATGGCCGGGGAGGGAAGGCATATGCGGTGGTGAACCTCCAGGGGCATGACAGGGCATCTACTTCCTCCGCTTGCGTATACGGAAGGCGAGAGAAGAACCTGGTCAGTTTTGTATTCCCCGGGGTGGCAAATAGGTCTACTTGAGGGGGATCCCAGAGGCTGGCAATCTGATGGAAGACCTGGGGATGAAGAGCCCACTCGTTGTTGTTCAAGAATTTCCTCGACAACGTGTCTGCTTCCGTGTTCAACCTTCCCGGGAGATACATCGCCCTGAGGTCTAGGACGTTCTTCTCTGCCCAGAGCATAATCGGCTCCACTTCCCTGAGGAGTGATGTGCTGCGAGTGCCCCCCTGCCTCTGCAGGTATGCGACAGCTGCCCTGTTGTCCAGGCGTAGAAGTACTCTCTGGCCCCTGACCTGAGAAGCCAATGAAGTTAGTGCCAAGAATGCTGCTCTCATCTCCAGTATGTTGGATACTACTCCCTGGGTGGAGCAGGACCATCTCCCCTGTATCCTGGTATCCCCGCAATGGGCTCCCCAGCCCTGTCCACTTGCGTCGGACGTAACTGTGATCCAGAAGAGGGAACCCAGATAGCGAGGTTTTGAGAGGTTTTCCGGCAGAGTCCACCAATGAAGGCTCCTGCGCATTGCTCCCGTCAGCAGAATTGTCTGAGAGAGTTGCTGTTTCTTCCACTGCGCCAAGAAACCCGTCTGGAAATACCTCAAATGCCAATGGGCCCAAGGAATCATCGGTATACAGGCAGACATTGTGCCAATGAGGCTCAGGCATTGCGACGCCGTTAGATACCGGCTCGCAATGGTTTTGACCATCTTCTGGATAATAATCCTCATCTTCAGGGATGGTAATGACACTGTCCCCTCCCGGGTGTTGAACATCGCGCCTAGATAGATCATCCGCTGTGTAGGTGCCAGCTGACTCTTCTCTGAGTTTATCAACCATCCTAGTTCTCTCAGAGACTGGAGAAGGATGTCTCGGTGATACACCAACTGACCCGGACTGCTTGCTAGGAGGAGGATGTCGTCCAAATAGTGGTATATCCTCAAACCCCTCTCCCGCAGGGGAACCAAAGCGGATATTAGAATTTTGGTAATCACCCTGGGGGAGGTGCACAGCCCAAAGGGCAGGGCTTGGAACTGCAGGTGGATCCGACCTACTGCAAATCTGAGATACTTCTGAAAAGCAGGTAGAATTGGCACGTGTAAGTACGCATCCTGCAGATCGATTGATATCATCCAATCTGTTGGCTGTACTGCCTGAATAATTGTTTGTAGTGACTCCATCTTGAAGCTTTCTGGGTGTATGTGCCTGTTGAGTCTTTTTAGATCGATCACAGGCCTCCATCCACCCGTTCTCTTTGGAACCAGAAATAGAGTGGAATAGAAGCCTGCGAAGCGCTCCGCCAAAGGAACCGGCACAGCTGCTCCCTGAAGTTGGAGTGACGATACGAATTGTCTTAGGGCTTGAGCCTTCAGCAGAGAGGATGGAATTTCTGTTCGTGTGAACGAATTTTGAGGTGGAGGATGAGAGAAACTCCAAAAGTGTCCCCATTGGATTGTTGAGAGAACCCAGGGATCCTGGCATTTGCTGGCCCAGACTGGAAGAAAGAATTTTAGTCTGGCTCCCACCGGGAGTGTCTGGGCTAATCTGGCGTCAAAAGGACTGCTTCTGCTCATGTGGAGTCTGAGGGGCCTTCGACTTTCTGCCCAAGAAAGATGCCTGAGTGCCCCTCCAGGGTCTTCTGCCGTCTCTGAACTGCCTTGCTTGTCTGAAATCTCTAGGGTTTGACTGGCGGAACCTGGAAGAACCCCCTCTGGATCTTCGCATCCTTCTGTCTTGGGGGAGCATACCTGACTTTCCTCCTGACAGCCTAGATATGGCTTTATCCATTTTGTCTCCGAATAATGCCTTCCCGTCGAACGGGATTTTGCACCAATTTTGTTTGGACGCCAAATCCGCCGTCCATGGTTTTAACCACAAGGCCCTTTTTGCCATTACTGAGTGCAGCATAGATCTTGCTGAACACCTAATTGTGTCAATAGCTGCTACTCCAACGAAGTCTGCTGACAATCTAATTTCTTCCAGAGCTTTAATTATGTCTTCCTTGGGGACATCCTGGCGTAGAGCTGTTTCAATGTTATCCGTCCAAGCTCTAATGGCATTAGATACGGAGGTGAGGGCGATCGCTGGCTTACATGCCGCTCCTGCAGCTAAATAGCTCCTCTTGAGATCTAGATCGATTCTTCTGTCAAGAGGATCCTTGAAAGAAGCGGAATCTTCCATAGGCAGGGTAATATTCTTTGCGAGTCGCACCACTGATGCGTCTACCACTGGCATGGAGTTCAGTGACTGTGTTCCCGACTCCGGTAGGGGATACAATTTATTGAAACGGCCCAATGACAGTTTTTTATCAGTTCTTGACCATTCGTTTTGAATGATTTGCGTAATTTCTCCCATCAAAGGGAAGAAAGCCTGTTTCCTTTTGAGGAATGGGAAGTAGCTTTTTGCTTCCTGGGGAGGTTCTTCAGTATCCTCCCAAGCTATTGCGGCTCTTACTGCCTGGATGAATGGCTTTACCAATGAATGGCTGAAGCCGGAAGGATCTGACTCATCTGACGAATCGCCCGAAAGGTCTTCAGGTGGGGAATCTCTGGCCGGTCGGCCTGATGGAGGTAGAGGCGTACTGGCTGCGGAGGGACCAGGAAGAACAAGCTCAACATCCTGCGCCTGGGACGTCTGCGGGACTGGCTGGGCAGGAACCAAGGCCGCAAGCTCAGAGAAGGAGTCCTTCATAGTTCTTTTGAGCAGGTCCACCACCTGTTGGTTTTCTAACTCGCGGCTGGACGCATAGTCCGCGAAACAATCCTTGCAGACTACTTTATTTGGTAGCGGACTAGCCCCACAGGTCCAGCACTTCTTCTTTTCGTAGGATCTAGGAGAGGAGGACCGGTCCCGTCTTCTGGATCTTGATCTATGTCGCGAAGAATGGGACTCACGTCTTGATGAGCGGGACCGGTGGCGTGAAGAACGAGATCTGCGACTTGGGCTGTCGTCATCGCGGTGCCTTGAGGATTTTTCGGTCCTCTTGGAGTGGGCAGGGCTATGATTTTAAGAAAAAATCATGTCAGGCCAGTGAGCGCACTTTTTTTTTTTTTTTTTTTTTTATACTCACGTATAGGTGGTCCCATACCTAACGGAAGTGTGAGGATCTTTGTTGCGAGATGAATGGCTCATTGCGGAGTTGGGCATAAGGATCAGCTGCGGAAAATAGCAAGAAAAGGTAAGGAAAGAAAAAGAAGTTTTTTGTTTTTTTTTTGTTGTTTTTTTTTTTTTTTTTTTTAAATACTTACCACAGAGCAGCCTTTAGAGAAACCTAGCAGGGCACAGCTGAGGCGACTCTGACTGATAGCTCTCAAAGCTGACCTTAAATACCCTAGGGGTGGGTGGGGCAGTCCCATAAACACCCAGTCTCTCTCTCTTTTCGTTTTTTTTTTTTTTTTTTTTTTTTTAAAGAAAAGGGCTAAACTGGCCCTTTTTCCAGAGACCAAGATGGCCGCCGGAGTGCCGAGAGACCGCACATGCGCCCGCGCATGCGCAGTAGAGCCGAGGACGTAAAGCCGAGAGAAAACACCTGACCAATGACGGCTGTAAGTTCCCCGGATCGCGCATGCGCAGTACGGCGGAGGGGACGCCGGACCGCGCTGCCGAAGGGAAAACAGAACACAAGGCCCCCCACAGCAGCAGGGCGACGGATGTCGATCCTAAAGGCCACAGCATGACAGAAACATAACAGGTATCTAAACAAAAGGAACTTCTTGCACCCTCTTCAGTGTATAATCTCTTTTCATTAAGGGAAGAAAGGGGAGGACAGAAAAAGGGAAGAGGGGAGGGAAAGACATATGCATCTTCCTTTTCTTCTTTTTTTTTTTTTTTTAAATGAGAAATGGAAAAAAATGAAAAATCACAAGCCTGAAAGGATGGGAGCTGATCCTTTTGCGACTCCTTTTGCCTTCATCATAGGATATGGTGGCAGACTGCGTTCCTGTGAGGAAACTCTGCAAGAAGACCCCAACAGATCCACAGAGGGGTTCCCAGTCTTATCAGCGCTGTGAGCGGCCCAAGAACAGGGACTGCGCACGGGAAAGGCTAAACCCGGCGGACGCTGCCGACTGCAGAGGTATGGACATACTGCTACTCTTCACCAGCACAAGAGGTATGAGGAAAAAAAGGAGAATGTTGGGGGAGGGACTACGTCTTTAATTTATGCTATTCACTGGTCCTGAGGGAGGAGTCGAGGCGGAGCTCTATCACTAGTATGCTGCCATGGAGGCACCAGGAAATTTAGTTTCTAGCTTCAGCTTGTTCAATTGAGCTTTAATTAACCACTTAAGGACCAAGCCTATTTCTGATATTTGTTGTTTACAAGTTAAAAACACTTTTTTTTTTTTGCTAGAAAATTACTTAGAACCCCCAAACATTATACATTTTTTTTTAACACCCTAGAGAATAAAATGGCTGTCGTTGCAATACTTTCTGTTACACTGTGTTTGCGCAGCGGTCTTACAAGCGCACTTTTTTTGGGAAAAAAATACACTTTTTGAATTAAAAAAATAAGACAATTTTTTTTTTTATATTGTGAAAGATGATGTTACGCCAAGTAAATTGATACCCAACATGTCACACTTCAAAATTGTGCCCGCTCGTGGAATGGCGACAAACTTTTACCCTTAAAAATCTCCATAGGCGACGTTTAAAAAATTCTACAGGTTGCATGTTTTGAGTTACAGAGGAGGTCTAGGGCTAAAATTATTGCTCTCGCTCTACCGATCGCGGCCATACCTCACATGTGTGGTTTGAGCACCGTTTTCATATGCGGGCGCTACTCATGTATGCGTTCGCTTCTGCACGCGAGCTCGGCGGGACGGGGCGCCTTTAAAACATTTTTTTTTCTTATTTATTTTAACTTTTTATTTTTTATTTTTACACTGTTTTTAAAAAATAAATAAAATTGTGTCACTTGTATTCCTGTTACAAGGAATGTAAACATCCCTTGTAATAGAAAAAAAGCATGACAGGACCTCTTAAATATGAGATCTGGGGTCAAAAAGACTTCAGATCTCATATTTACACTAAAATTCAATTAAAAAAAAAAAAAAAAATTATACTTGAGTATAAGCCGAGTTTTTTCAGCACATTTTTTAGGCTGAACCCCCCCCCCCCCCCCTCAGCTTATACTTGAGTGAATGTCCAACTTAAGAAAAAATGTCCCCAAATGGAGGGGAAAAAGAGGCGGGGCCGTCCCACTGGGTGCCGCACATAAATCCACCCGGCGCCCCTCTCAGTTTCCCCTCCCTCCCATGCTGTGTGTCAGTGTGTGCAGCCGCAAAACGATGTCCCGCCTCATAGACCGCCTCTTGTGATAGACGGCACAGTGATCCAATGCTAGGAATCATTGTGTCATAGGAGGCGGGACATCGTTACCGCGGATGCACGTGATTCAGATCTGACACAGCGGGACATCGTGACATCTCATTACCAGGAACTGGTAGGCACTGATGGGCACTGATAGGCTGTATATGATGGGCACTGGCAGGCTGTATTTCATGGGCACTGATATATGATGGGCACTGGCAGGCTGTATTTCATGGGCACTGATAGGCTGTATATGATGGGCACTGGCAGGCTGCATCCCACCCTAGGCTTATACTCGAGTCAATAAGTTTTCCCAGTTTTTTTGTGGTAAAAATTAGGTTCCTCGGCTTATATTCAGGTTGGCCTATACAGTAATCAATTTTGGAATAAGGCTGCAACATAACATAAAATCTGTAAGAGTAAAGTGAATGCTTTCCGGATGCACTGTATGTTTTGTTGCCGTGGAGGAGTTCTGGAAAGGTATGAAAAGGTGGGGGGGCTTTGTGCACATAGGGGTTGATTTACTAAAGGCAAAGTGCAGTTGCTGCAGATCTTGGTAAATAAGGTAAAGCTTCACTTGCAAGGAATACCCAATTGTGTGCAAGGAAAAACAGCATTTTTGCTAGCACATAATTGAATGATGAAAGTCTGCAGCGCTTCCCCTCATTTACTAAGCTTTGGAGCACATGCACTTGCTCACTTTGCCTTTATTAAATGAACTCCATATTGTCACTCTGCTAATTTGGGATACTTAGTAGAGCCTGTGTATGCAAAGAGGGGATATGGCTTCCCACAGTGGACTTGTGTATTACAGCCCAACCTCTGCTAAAACTTTTTATTGTTGTTTTCCTATAAGGGGAAAGATTAAACCTCTGACAGGCTGTGTTGCTGTCTGCACTCCAACATCAGTTTGTTTGTTTTTCACTTTCTGCATCTTCCTGTCCCAGTAACACACTGCACCCTCTTATTTCTTGTTCTGGTGTCATTGATCCAGTAAGGCCGTCCATATGATTGGATTTTCGAAAATCTCTCAATTCCCCCATGGACACCAACTCTGCCTCCCGCAGCGCTATTGTGTTCTGCCAGCAGGGGGGGGGGGTTGGTTTGGGGTAGTGAGCCTTCCCGGCCGTCCAAACACAATGGGGTTGATTTACTAAGGGCAAATCCACTCTGCACTACAAGTGCACTTGGAAGTGCAGTCGTCGTAGATCTGAGGGGAAGATCTGCAATGAGGGGAAGCTCTGCTGATTTCTATTATCCAATCATATGCAAGCACAAATGCTGTTTATTATTGTCCTTGCATGTCCCCCTCAGATCTACAGCTATTGCACTTCCAAGCGCACAGTGAATTTACCTTTAGTAAATAAACCCCAATGATTATTGCTAGTGGCTGGCAGTAATCACATGCCAAAATTCCGACAAGCTGGTTGTATTGAAGTCGATGGATTGACTTAAGTACAACCAGCCTGCCCATAGATGGTTTAAAGTGGAGTTCTACCCAAAAGTGGAACTTCCACTAATCAGATTCCTCCCCCCCTCCGGTGACACAGTTGGCACCTTTCAGGGGGGAGGGGGGTACAGATACCTGTATATTACAGGTATCTGTACCCACTTCCGGCATAAATAGCCGCAGAATCTGCGGTTATTTACGCCACTTCCTGCTCCCGCCCGCTGCCTGCTGGGAAACACACACGGGTCCCAGAGGCAGCAGGGAGCATTCGTATTGCACGGCGCGACTCGCGCATGCGCAGTAGGGAACCGGGAAGTGAAGCCGCACGGCTTCATTTCCTGATTCCCTTACCGAAGATGGAGGCGGCAGCACCCGAGGACGGAGAGACGCTTCGGCCTCGGGTGCCGACATCGCGGGCGCCCTGGACAGGTAAGTGTCCATGTTTTAAAAGTCAGCAGCTGCAGTATTTGTAGCTGCTGACTTTTAAAAATTTTTCTTTCGGCGGCGCCCCGCTTTAAGTCCTTTCTGAACAGGCCGAAATTCGATTAATCTGTGGATGGCTCAAGTGTTAAATCTCCCCAGTGAGGACAGAAATTTAATCTTAAAGTGTTAATAAACCCACAACAGTAAAATCAGTCTGTATATGGAGTAAAGCTTGTTATACTCACTGTGGAACCTAAGGGGTTAATCCTCTGCATTGTGTAAAAAAGACTGTTTGATCCTGTTTTTTTGGGGGGGAGGAAGAAGGTTCCATGTGAGGGTTGGGTTGAGGTCAGGACTCTGTGCAGGCCAGTCAAGTTCCTCCACCCCAAACTCACTCATCCATGTCTTTATGGACCTTGATTTGTGTACTGGTCCAAATAAATTGGTGGAGGGGATTATGGTGTGGGGTTGTTTTTCATGGGTTGGGCTTGGCCCCTTAGTTCCAGTGAAGGGAACTCTTAAGGCGTCAGCATACCAAGATATTTTGGACAATTTCATACTCCCAACTTTGTGGGAACAGTTTGGGGATGGCCCCTTCCTGTTCCAACATGACCAGTGCACAAAGCAAGGTCCATAAAGACATGGATGAGCGAGTTTGGGATGGAGGAACTTGACTGCCCTGCACAGAGTCCTGACCTCAACCCCATAGAACACCTTTTGGGATGAATTAGAGCGGAGACTGCGAGCCAGGTCTTTTTGTCCAACATCAGTGCCTGACCTCACAAATGCGCTTCTGGAAAAATGGTCAAACATTCCCATAGACACACTCCTAAACCTTGTGGACGGCCGTCTCAGAAGAGTTGAAGCTGTTATAGCTGCAAAGGGTGGGCCAACTCAATATTGAACCTTACGGACTAAGACGCCATTAAAGTTCACGTGCGTATAAAGGCAGGCGTCCCAATACTTTTGGTAATATCGTGTATATGAAGGGTTATCATTGGAAAACATGGGGCACGACTTGTCATGCGACTTTGGTGTCCAAAATTGCACGAGAAGTCGCAGAAGTGTGAATGGAGCCCAAAAGGTCTGTTGTCATCACAACAGACTGCAGCTTTGCCTGGGAACCTGGAGGAAGGCTCACTAATGTACCAATGGTCATATCCAATCTCTGGTTGGCACTGCATCAACAAACAAGTCCTATCATACAGTGGGGCATTACTGCTGGTAGTGGGCCGCCAATCAGTCCAGGCGGCCTCTAATGGGCATGACAGACCAGGAGTCCCCTGGCCTGTCAATCAAAGTATACTGTCATAGTGGGAGGGACAGACTAGGGGTTTGAGCCGCACAGATCCTCCCGCTGAGACGTAATTAGATTGCTGCTCTTATCCTAAAACTACCAGGGAGCCGTTACATGAACATTGGCCCAGAGAAGAAACAGGCATAGAGGTTGATTTACTAAAACTGGAGAGGGCAAAATCTGGTGCAGCTGTGCATGATAGCCAATCAGCTTCTAACTTCAGCTTTTTCAATCAAACTTTGACAAAAAAAAAGCCTGGAAGCTGATTGGTTTCTATGTAGAGCTGCATCAGATTTTGCACTTTCCGGCTTTAGTAAATCAACCCCAAAGTGTCCACAGTGAGAAAATTAGGACAGTGAGCCCTATAAATACAAGGATCCTACAGCAATTTCTCATGCTGCAGGGAATGAAAAAAGAAGCGCATGTCTATGAAAAGCATAAAAGAAAGAAATGTATTTTGATAAAATGTTTTACACTTCAGCCTTGAATTTTTAGATTCGATAATATGTCATTACCATATTGTGGGCACAGATACAATTTCAGCTACACAGGGCTGAGGACTCTCCTGCTGCACCCATGTGGCAGTGCTGGGTGCCTAATGCCTCGTTTCCACTGAGCGGATCGGTTCGGGTCGGATCGGTTTGGACGGCCTAGAATGGTCCGGCCTATTCAGGCGAGCGTTTCCACTGCAAGTGGGACCGACAGGGGCCATACGTGGGTTTAGAAAAAATGCCATCATGGCGTCACACGTCCACCAATCAGTGTAAAGTATCGTAGCTCCGCCCTAACCGAACCGTTCCATTTTCTATGGCCCCACATCTGAAGCAGGACCCTGAATGGAATGGTTCGGTTCGGTTGTATGGGCCGCTTTCATAATGGAAACACCCAAAATAGCGTACTGAACCGAACCAATCCGCTCAGTGGAAACGAGGCATAAGAGTCCTGTCTAAATTGGCCCTATTATATGTCTGTATGTGAGATAGGGACCTTAGATTGTATGCCCCTTGAGGGCGGGGACTCATGCGAATGTACAATATACATTGAGGGAAAAAAGTATTTGACCCCCTGCTGATTTTGTACATTTGCCCACTGACAAAGAAATGATCAGTCTATCATTTTAATGGTAGGTTTATTTTAACAGTGAGAGACAAAATACCAACAAAAATATCCAAAAAAAACGCATTTCAAAAAAGTCATAAATTGATTTGCATTTTAATAAGTGAAATAAGTATTTGACCCCTTCACAAAACATGACTTAGTACTTGGTGGCAAAACCCTTGTTGGCAATCACAGAGGTCAGACGTTTCTTGTAGTTGACCACCAGGTCTGCACACATCTCAGGAGGGATTTTGTCCCACTCCTCCTCTTTCCAGATCCTCTCCAAGTCATTAAGGTTTCGACGCTGACGTTTGGTAACTCGAAACTTTAGCTCCCTCCAAATATCTTCTATGGGATTAAGGTCTGGACACTGGCTAGGTCACTCCAGGACCTTAATGTGCTTCTTCTTGAGCCACTCCTTTGTTGCCTTGGCCGCGTGTTTTGGGTCATTGTCATGCTGGAATACCCATCCATGACCCATTTTCAATGCCCTGTCTGAGGGAAGGAGGTTCTCACCCAAGATTTGACGGTACATGGTCTCATCCATCGTCCATTTAATTCAGTGTCCTGTCCCCTTAGCAGAAAAACACCCCCAAAGCATAATGCTGCCACCTCCATGTTTGATGGTGTTCTTGGGGTCATAGGCAGCATTCCTCCTCCTCCAAACACGGTGAGTTGAGTTGATGCCAAAGAGCTTGATTTTGGTCTCATCCGACCACAACACTTTCACCCAGTTCTCCTCTAAATCATTCAGATGTTCATTAGCAAACTTCAGACGGTCCTGTACATGTGCTTTCTTGAGAAGGGGGACCTTGCGGGCGCTGCAGGATTTCGGTCCTTCATGGTGTAGTGTGTTACCAATTGTTTGCTTGGTGACTATGGTCCCAGCTGCCTTGAGATCATTGACAAGATTCTCCGGTGTAGTTCTGGGCTGACTCGTCACCGTTCTCCTGATCATTGAAACTCCACGAGGTGAGATCATGTATGGAGCCCCAGACCGAGGGAGATTGACAGTTATTTTGTGTTTCTTCCATTTGTGAATAATCGAACCAACTGTTGTCACCTTCTCACCAAGCTGCTTGGTCTTGTAGGTCTAGAATCTTGTCCCTGACATTCTTGGACAGCTCTTTGGTCATGGTGGGGAGATTGGAATCAGATTGATTGCTTCAGTGGAGAGGTGTCTTTTTTATACAGGTAACAAGCTGAGATTAGGAGCACTCTCCTTGAAAGAGTGCTCTTAATCTCAGCTCGATACCTGGGAGCCAGAAATCTTGCTGATTGATAGGAGATAAAATACTTATTTCACTCATTAAAATGCAAATCAATTTATAACTTAAATGCGTTTTTCTGGATATTTTTGTTGTTATTCTGCCTCTCACTGTTAAAATAAACCTACCATTAAAATTATGGACTGATTTATTTCTTTGTCAGTGGGCAAACGTACAAAATCAGCAGGGGATCAAATACTTTTTACCTTACTGTATGTAAAGTGCTGCATAGATTGTCAGCGTCATATAAATTCCTGTATTAAGTTTAAACTTAAAAGTATCCATTTATAGTTGTATTAAAACTTCAGGTAAAGAAAATTTTTCAAAACTTAGAAGCATTAAACAGAAAGTGATTTTTGTACAGCATGTTGATTTTATTTACTCTTAAAGCAATCATTATCCCATTGTACAACACCCCTTGTCCTCTTCCCAAATAAACAGAAAATGACCGGTTAATAAAAATAACCACCATGGTACAACACAATCATATTTATAGAAAATAAATATTATTTCTTAAAGATTTCATCCCACTTAAACCTGTTTAGGGGTTCAACTCATCTTTGTATTTTCGCACTTTTTTAAGAATTCGTGGGACCTAGTTTTGGAGAACCATTTTCTGTCCTTTCTCTAAAGCCTCATTATATTTTTTAATACAATAAAACATGTTTAATCTCTGTCTCTTTTTTTAATTGCATATTGATCTCTAAATAATGTTTAAATAGTTTTGTCAGTAATAAATAAATCTCAATTGCTATTAACTTTTACATTTTTAAAAGTGCTGTTTGTCCTACGTGGCCACATGGCCTAGTCTGCTTTGGATCCAAGATGGCTGCCGCAAGAGCCAACATAATCTAATAGCTTGGACAGGCCTATATACTCACTGCTGGATCCAAGTATAAGGAGTACTATAGGCTGTCTTATAAAGATTCATATAAATATAATTATATACAAGCCAATAGAAGGTGTGGAATTGAAATTTTATATCAATATTTTGATTTTTGTATCCAGTAATGAACTAAGAACGCACTACAGCCAGGAATAGAATTCACAGAACCTGACTACACAGGATAAATGTTATATTAAGCTTCTGGATTGCCTCTTAAATTTGGAAGGTACAGTGCACTGAGAAGTTGACGTGCCATATATTTGTGTGGCATATAACCAGCCAACAATTTTTCTCACTGGGGCTCTGAGATGGAGGATAAGCCAATAATTTGACCATCGAAAGTGCGAGATGCCTGTAGGACCCTGCTAAGACCTGGATTTGGAACGAGAAATTGTGTGGCATATAACCAGCCAACAACTTTCCTGATTGGGTTTCTTAGATGGAAAATAAGCCAATATTTTGACCATCGAAAGTGCGAGATGGCTGTAGGATCCTGCTAACACATGGAATGAGACGTTGACAAATGTGTGGCATATAACCAGCCAACAACTTTCCTAATTGGGGCTCTGATATGGAGGATAGGCTAATATTTTGACCAGTGAAAGTGTGAGATGGCTGTAGGATACTGCTAAGATCTGTAATGAGAAGTTGACGTGCCATTTGTGTGGCATATAACCAGCCAACTTTCCTGATTGGGTTTCTGAGATGGAAAAAAAAAACAATATTGTGAGCACCGAAAGCGCAAGATGGCTGTAGGGCTCTGCTAAGACCTAGACCTGGAATGAGAAATTGACATGCCATTTATATGTGTGGCATATAACCAGCCAATAACGTTCATGATTGGGGTTCAGGGATGGAAAATAAGCCAATATTTTGACCATCGAAAGTGCGAGATGGCTGTAGAACCCTGCTGAGACCCTGACCTGGTATAAGAAGTTGATGTGCCATTTATTTGTGTGGCATATAACCAGCCAACAACTTTCCTGATTGGTGCTCTGAGATGGAGGATAGGACAATATTTTGACCATTGAAGGTGCAAGATGGCTGTAGGACACTGATAAGGCCTGGATGGGGACGAAGCTGAGACAGCTATCTCTGTAACCCATCATCTGTAATCATTTTAAAGACGTTGTCCAACTTTGGAAAAAAATGCACCAATAACTATTTTAAAAAATATTAGAATTTTTTAAATATGTTTGCACTGAAGCCTGCAGAGCATTGCAACCACAATCAGTGCATCACGGATGCAGTACTCAAGCTCCTGCATTGTTTAAGGCTGGGTTCACACATATGCAAATTCAATGCGGGTTTCTCTGCATTTAGTTCACATGACAGGTGAATGTGACTAGCTCTCAATGGAGCCTGTTCACACAGCCCTAGGGCAGCCACGGTTTGCATTTAAAAAGGGCCCTGTGTGTCTTTGGTTTCCGATTCAGGTGCAAATTCAGGCAAAAATTTGGACCTGATTCGCTCCTGAATCGGTGAGCAGGAACTCATTGGACCCTCTGCTGTGAACTGCAGCATATGTGAACCCGGCCTAAGCCAGCACCAGATTCATACAGAGGTATGGGGCTGGAGGAAGTTAACAATTGACTACTGGTAAGCTGACATCACCTCACTGGTACTTTCGATATCCGTGAGTCCTTCTGCCGTGGTGGCAGATGGGACTTGTAGACTTTCCATTCACAGATCCTGGTAAATGGATGATGAGGCTGTGTGGGCAGGAGCCCACACAGCCGTAATAAATAAAAACAAAAATAAATACAGGATGCTACAAGGACTGTCTGGAATTCAGTTTTTAGTGATGGATCAACCAGCAAGGCAACTTTGTGAGTACAGAAAACAGGCAGGTAAAGATGGCGGTTGTGTCATGTGGTTTGCTAGCAGGGACTGCACGCTGGCAGTACCTCTGCTGTTTCAGGCCAGTTTACTAGAGCTGCTGTCCAACCAATCAGATATTGTATTTGAAGAGACATCTAAACTAGGCTCTGGAGAAGAGGGAAACCTTGAAACGCGTTAGCCGATGTGACTACAAGTGTTGTGGATTTTCGCATATGGACTTAAGTGGATGATTTTCTGACACAAGTAGTGGTTTGTGAGTATATTCACCTCTATTTTATTCAATAAAAACATGTATTGGGGATAATGCACTAGGCCAACATGCCCTCTGTGTTCTTCTACGCTTAATGTTTTGGATTGCAAGAATGTGTATACTGTATATCATAGAACCTCAGATAAAGGAGGAAGAAGAGATTGGGATTCAGGGAGGGTAATGAAGTCACTAGCAATGACTTCCTTTTCCCCAAAACAGAGGTCTACATCTTGAAAGATAGCTACTGCCATCTACGTACCCTTTGCCATCTGTTCTGTACAGGCCGAGGAAAATGGCCATAGACATAGACCAACAGGTTGGATAATTATAGGTCCGAAGCTGGCATCTTGAAGAAGGGGGTTGTATGTGTAATTTATCTATTTACACACTTTAACCTCAGGCCTTAAGATTCTTAAGACCTTAATCTTCTCCCTGTACCTGATCTTTAGTATAGGGCAGTGAAGGCGAACCTT
This sequence comes from Lithobates septentrionalis, assembly GCA_037952835.1. Classification (NCBI taxonomy): domain Eukaryota; kingdom Metazoa; phylum Chordata; class Amphibia; order Anura; family Ranidae; genus Lithobates; species Lithobates septentrionalis. The sequence goes on along the minus strand of JBBDGP010004529.1, from coordinate 104,675 downwards.
GGCACCCCAGATGTTTTGGAACTACATTTTCCATGATGCTCATGCACTCTGCAGGGTAGTTGGGCATCATGGGAAATGTAGTTCCAAAACATCTGGGGTGCCATGGTTCGCCATCACTGGTATAGGGGATTGTGCGCAGGTGTAGCCAATAGGTGCAGCCACCACACAATGGTAACCACACTGGGAAAAAGAACACCATCTGCGTGTATCCTCTAGCTTTACAGATGGGTTTTCATCAGGTAATCTCAAACATGGAATTGTAAGCTAAACTTTTTTTTTTTTTTTTCCACAAATGCAAAACTTTAAATTTGTTCCTGCACCCAATTGAAGTCTTAAAGATGAACTCCAGGCAGATATAAACATAAGCTCTGTATTCATTAATAAATCACAAAATTTATGTTTTTAAATGTAAGCAGCGTAGGCACCGGAATTTGACTTGGTATTATCCTCTTGCAAACCCCTGTTCAGCAGAGCTCAGACTGGTCAAGGAAAAAGCAGCACAAGGAGCCAGTTACTGAATGTCCTTTGAAATGTAAAACTGTTCCCATGTATTTATGTCATCTGTATATTTAGTTGTTTGCCTGGAGTTCATCTTTAAATTGCCTCTAGCTAACTTATTTCTGGAGACAGGTGCAAGTTTTCATCCTTACTAAACACTTCCACTATGCAGCTTTCAGAACTTTTCAGAGGTATTAAAGGGGAACTAAACCCTACTATCTTTTTCAGCCAAGGAAGCTGCCATCTTGGCCTCTGTTTGACCTTCAACTGCCATCTTGCTGTGCATGTGATCAGTTATGACACCACCATTTGATGGTTTGAAATTTTGTTTGAGAGCACAAGCAATGTGAGAATTACATTCCCGTCTCGTGCCAGGAATGCACCGGTAAGTGTTTCTTTAAACTGTTAAATCGATGGGTTCAGTTCCGCTTTAGAGACAACCAGTCACAACTTTGTAAGAAAAAAATGGTTCAGGCATTGTGGAGATGGTTGGCAAGGGGGAACTTGTGCTTTTGTTTCAAGAGGCAATGGCTAGACTTAGCAGAAATCTGCGGCTAGGTGAAGCATGATTTTGAGGTGGATCTTACTCACTATCTTTTGATTCAATAAGCCTCATACCTTTTTGGTTGTTTTCTGGCCCTGCCTTCTAATTACTCACTTTTTGATAGTCATTCTATCCTCACCAATGTGAGTTCTACCAGATAGCTTAGTGGAAAGTGTATGGTTTGTCTCCACCTATAGCTAGGGTTTGGGTGTATCATTTTGTGAACCAAAGGGGTAGCAGGGGTGCAATTATCCCTTTTTTTAACCACGTTTACAGGGTGGGAGAAGGCCTTTTTCATTGATGCACATGCTTAACTAATACAGTATTGTTTGGTTACTTACACATCCGTTAAATTTTTGCACACTTGCCCATATGAACCATCACTGGACAACTGCCACTTTAGGTTCTAAGGAGGAGAAACGGCCAGAGCCGAGATCCATCCTGGCTGCCCCCACCCCCGCAGTCCTTCCCATAATTCCTTGCTACTGGAATTAAAGATATGGAACCATCAAAGCTACGCCCTCTGCACTCCATTGCATAAAGTTCAGTTGGGAGAACAGCAGATGGAGTCTGATTAATTGACTACTTCCTAGCTAGAAAGAAAACATTCATGGCGCTATGTCAGTGCATATAATAGCAACATTTCTGTCGGTATCTTAAATCATCTTCTAAGACTTCAAAAGAGAAAGGCAGCATGGTGATTGTTAACGATAACAGTCATTTTGAAAAATTAAAACAATTTAAACATGCAGTTATTTTGTCTATTTGACCACCAGGCCCCTGTAGGCACATGCCCAATTTTTGCTTTGGAGAAGTTCCTTTGCTTGGGCATTTTATAGGACAACTAAAGAATCCGGACTGTCCTCCTTAACAGCTCCAACATACACAAACAGCAGTGGTCTGCAAACTATCAGAAGCTAGCTTCCTGTCTATTTGACCACCAGGCCCTCATAGGCACATGCCCATTTTCTGCTTTGGAGAGGTTCCTCAGCTTGGGCATTTTATAGGACAATGAAAGAATCTGGACATTCCTCCTTCACCGCTCCAAAATATACAAATAGCAGTGGGCTGCAACCAGGCAGAAGCTGACTCCCTGTCTATTTGACCACCAAGCCCCCTGTAAGCACATGCCCAGTTACTGCTTTGGAGAAGTTCTTCTGCTTGGGCGTTTAAGAGGACAAATAAAGAGTGAGGACTACCCTCCCTAAGGGCTCCAACATACACAAATAGTAGTGGACTGCAACCCATCAGAAGCTAGCTCCCTGTCTTTTTGACCACCGAGCCCCCATAGACACATGCCCAGTTTCTGCTTTGGAGAAGTTCCTCTGCTTGAGCATTTTAGAGGACAACTTTGGAATCAGACTAACCTCCTAAGCAACTCCTACATACCCAAATAGCAGTGAGCTGCAACCAACCAGAAGCTAGCACTCAGCTTCTTAATGTACAACTGCCCTTTTTGTTGGTTGTTCTCCACTGAACATTGCTGATTTTTTGCAGCATGGTGGTAAATAAACCCCAATCATTTACCTAAGGTGGGGATTGTTCGCTAAATGCTTGGCTCCCTATGGCATAAGCTGCACAAGCAGCATATAGCAGCCAATAATACCTCACACCCAGAGCATTACAATTATGTGAGGTTAATCACTATACCTGTATAGTCCATACCATGGGAAGCCAGCCGTTCCTTCTGTTCAGCAATCAATATCTACTGATGATTAATCTAGAAGGATGATTGGACTTTTAAATATCACCAATGTAATTCTAGGCCTTAAGGAGTAGGATAGGCTCAATCATTATGCAAATATATATAATAAACAACAAAAAAAAGTATAGCCAGGCAAAAATAAGGGGATATACATGCTCTGCATATTATCCCCACTATCTACCATTGATCTGCAGCGGGATGTACAGAAGAAAAGAATGGAATTGGTCATGTGACCTTTTTACCAGGCAGGTGTTGGTCCTAATCTGACAAATAGTATTGCAGTGAAACTACGATCCTCTAGCATCCATCTACTTCTATACTGAACTTCCAACATAGGACACTTGGAGGATGCATAGAAGCAATGTAGGTACAATGCTATGGCATGGGTTGGACCTGATTGGGCTTCTTATTCCACTCATCAATAAGCTGATAATACTGGCCGCTTCAAAAAAAGGAGCAAGACTAAAGAGATGCAAACGTGTGCATAAAAATGAGACACACACCTATAAATGAAATTAATTGTCTAACCACTATTAGAGAGACTGGGACCCATGGGATGTGTGAAACTGGGACACCTGGACTATGGCGCAGTTTCGCTTTGAGTTAGTTTTTTCCTCTTCCATATTATACTTCCACTGTCAACGTGTTCGAGGTTAGAACTGTCCTTGACAGACTTTGTGGCCCATAGCAGCCAGTTAAACTTTTATCTCCGTGCTTTTTTAAGTCGTCCTGCCACCATATAAAGTATAAATGTTGGTTAGTCTGCTGAAAAAAAGGCACATCAAGGTGGGCGCACATACCTTTCTGTCATTTTAAAAGCGCCTCCACGCACCCAAGGAACATCCAAACCCTGTCGTATGTTATAAATAAATCTTGAATCTTAGCTGTTGACAGCTAGGATGTTCCCTCCTTGCCTTCCATGGTTCAAAGTTCGCATCTTAAGGGTTATGGTATAGAGCAGGCCAGAGCTTTTGACTTTGCATGGAAGGCAAATTTTACATATTGCGGTGTCTGGGTTCCAAGGTTCTTGAGGAGCACTAAATAAAAACTACTGGAGTGAAAGAGAGGTATATGTAGGCATCTTGAGGCACCTGATATTAGGGCAGTGGCAAGCATTTGTGGTGGCAGGATCACTTTAAATCAAGACTTTGATTGGGCAACACTGATTGTCTGGGACTGTCTTCCTCCATGCAGTTTGATAAACAGGTCCCAGTCTGTTTTTGGGTCTGTTTACCTGATGATAACCCACCTTCTGAAAAGCTTTTATGTACAAGGTATAATAATTTAGAGCAGCAATTAAAAATAAAATAGATTATAAAATCACCTGACCACATATATACATAGCAAACAGCATCACATGACTCTGCTTTTCATTGTAAAGGGCAAGTGAGAGCCCTCCAATGGCTCAACCTGGCTCCACCGCAATTCTGTTAGTCTTCGGGGCTGCCGAAGGTGCCAGCAGTAGTTTACAAAGTCAGTTCTTTGCTGTGGGGGAGTGGAGGAACTGGTTCATCTCAGCACCCAAGTGTGGTCAGGGTCAGGGGGGATGCGGGATCTGAACGCCGAGCAGGTCGTAAGCAAACACATTCCAGAAGATGGCGAAGGCTAGAAAAGTGGCGTAACACAGAAGGATGACCCACCAGCCGCACTGGTCCTGGAGGTTCTCTTCATAGCTGCGCAGGATGGTCAAGCCCATACTGACACCAACAGCGGCTCCTGCCAAGTGGGCCATGAAGCTGGGCTGGGGTCCAGCAGATGGTAACGGTGGGGAAAAACGAAGCCACACTGCACGGCCCACCTCTGAGCTCACTGTGGACAAGGAGAAAAGTTAAAACAAAAGTTACTTTTGCTGCCAAAAAGGAGAGCTTCATGCTTGACGTATACTGGGACAATACAACTAAGTGGTGATTGGGGCTCATTTTTACCCACCGATGCCAAGGACTGGGGCTCATTTTTACCTACTAACACCATGGATAGGGGCTCAATTTTACTTACTGACACTGACTGGGGCTCATTCTTGCCCACTTCTGCTAGTGAATGGAGCTCATTTTTTACCCATGGTCACCATTGTCAGGGCTAATTTTAGCCCATTAACCCCAGTGAGTGGGGCTAATTTTATCACACTGATGCCAATGATAGGGCTCATTTTTACCCACTGACACCAATTGGGGCTAATTTTATCCCACTGACCCCAATGATTGGGAGCTAATTTTATCCAGCTAAAGCCAATGATTGGGGGCCATTTTTACCCACTGACGCCAAGATTGAGGTTCATTTTTACCGACTGACACCAATGATAGGGGCTCATTTTACCCACAAAAACCAATTGGGGTTAATTTTATCTCACTGTAGCCAATGAATAGGGCCCATTCTTACCCACTGACACCTGTGGATGGGGCTCATTTTTACCCACTTACGCCAAGAATTGGGGCTCATTTTTATCCACCAACCCCAATGATTGTGGCTAATTTTATCCCACTGACACCAATGATAGAGGCTAATTTCTACCCACTGACACCAATGAATATTATATATATATATATACATATACCCTATTTATCGGCATATGACACGCACTTTTTTCCCCTTAAAATCAGGGGAAAATACGCCGATCCCCCACGGATTGTGAGCCTTTTGGCCGTTCTCGGCGGCTTTCGCCCGTTCTCGGCGGCTTTCGCCCGCTCTCGGCCACTTTCGCCCGCTCTCAGCCGCTTTTGCCCGTTCTTGGCGGCTCTCGCAGTCCCGCTGCGTCCGAAAGCTACCTAGTGCGGCCGAAAGCCGGTGAGAACGGCGGAGTGCATCCGAAAGCCGCCGAGAATGGCCGAGTGCGTCCGAAAGCCGCCGAGAATGGCGGCGCCATTTTTAAACAGCAGTGTACCTACAAGTTTGCAAATGACAGGGACAAGGCTACAGATGGACACTGACAAGGCTACAGATGGACACTGACAAGGCTACACTGACACTGGCTACAGATGGGCACTGGCTACAGATGGACACTGACAAGGCTACACTGACGCTGGCTACAGATGGACACTGCCAAGGCTACAGATGGACACTGATAAGGCTGCATTGATGGGCATTTAAATGTAAGTTTTTTCCTTAAACTTCCCTCCTAAACTTGGGGTGCGTGTTATACGCCGATAAATACGAGATTATATATATATATATACTAAATGCCTGCCTTTACATGAACTTTAATGACATCCCAGTCCTAGTCTGTAGGGTTCAATATTGAGTTGGCCCGTCCTTTGCAGCTATACCAGCTTCAGCTCTTCTGGGAAGGCTGTCCACAAGGTTTAGGAGTGTGTCTGTGGGAATGTTGGACCATTCTTCCAGAAGCGCATTTGTAAAGGTCAGGCAGTGATGTTGGACGAGAAAGCCTGGCTCGCAGTCTCCGCTCAAATTCATCCCAAAGGTGTTCTATCGAGTCGAGGTCAGGATTCTGTGCAGGCCAGTCAAGTTCTTTCACCCCAAACTCACTCATCCTTGTCTTTATGGACTTTGCTTTTTGCACTGGTGCGCAGTCATGTTGGAACAGGAAGGGGCCATCCCCAAACATGAAATTGTCTTGGTATGCTGACGCCTTAAGAATTCCCTTCACTGGAACTAAGCCCAACCCCACACCATAATCAACCCTCCACCAAATGATTTGGACCAGTGCACAAAGCAAAGTCCATAAAGACAGGGATGAGCGAGTTTGGGGTGGTGGAACTTGACAGGCCTGCACAGAGTCCTCAACCCGATGGAACACCTATGGTATGAACTAGAGTGGAGACTGCGAGCCAGATCTTCTCGTCCAACATCAGTATCTGACCTCACAAATGTGCTTCTGGAAGATCCTTTCTAAACCTTGTGGGCAGCCTTCCCAGAAGAGTTGAAGCTGTTATAGCTGCAAAGTGTGATCCAACTCAATATGGAACCCTACGGACTAAGACTGGGATGCCATTAAAGTTCATGTGTGTAAAGGCCCGCCTCCCAATACTTTTGACAATATAGTAGATACAGTATATATATTCATTTATTTTTGTGTGTATGTACTTACTACAAACCAATGCAAGAACCATTCGAAGGACCTTGTAAGGGCAGCGCATTCCAGCCCAGTTCTGTAACAGATAAGGAGATGATGTTACTTGGCCACATCCAAAGCAAAACTGTGGAACCCATTCTATATGGCTGTGCAGAATAAAGAGGGTAAAAACACTTTCCAGACCCCGCTGTTGACTATGTCTCAGCCCTGCCTCCTGCATGGTGACACCCACTCTGAGCTCTCTACCTGCCATGGTAACTCTTTCTATGCCACCCCCTAATATACAGTACCTACTCACTTGCAAAATTAGAATACCTAAAAGCTGTGACAGCAGGCACGTAAAATTGCCTGGTTGCATCCAGGATGGCAGGTATGTGTGTCCTAGATTTAGGCTCTATGCAGATTTGTACCACTAGGGGGAAGTGCTGAGAATCCTGCAGGGGTAGAGTTAATGAGCCCAGCTGAAGTAAGTAGGCTTAAGACCTCTACAAAAAACTCCCAGCATGCCTAGGGAGGTGCTCCATCCTGGAACCAGTTTTTGTTTGTTTTGTTTTTTTGTTTTTTTCTTCTTTTTTTTTTTTTTTCCACGTCAGAAACCAACAAGCAAAGGGCAAAATCAGCTTAATGTTCATTGACTGCCGCCTTCTTCGGTTTACATCATAGTGGAGCGTACCCTACCTCTATTCCTCTTAAATTGTCCCTCTAAATGCTATAATGTATCTCTTTAGCAACAAGTCCTCCCTTATCCCCAACCCCTAAGCTCAGTCTGTTATGACACTAAAGCCCAGTGGCAAGTGGATCTTTATCATTTGCTGAGCCTGTTTCAAGGACAGGGGGACTCGTATAGGGGAGTAGAAAAATATAAAAAAAAGTGGAGGAAAAACAGGAAGGGAATATACAATAGAAGACTTATGGGCTCCCCATGCCCATTCTTTGCTGAGCTGCCCAGTATTTCACCAGGAATTTACCTAGTCCCTAATCCACCCCCCCCCCCGAGTTTAACCTGCACCCGTCTAGATTATTTATTTATCAAAATACAGAGAAAACTAGAAAACAAGAAATAAGACACTAAAAAAAAAAAAAAAAAAAAAGAAGCCAGATTAACAAAAGGAGAAAAGGCACGCACCAAATTCACTTCGCTATAGCGCTCCTTGTCCTCAAAGATCTCAGTTGACTATCTAGTTATGTTATACCCTCTCTTGGTCTAATCCTACACCTTGCCTATTAGGGGCCTCTTACTTTCTCTAGCCATGGCCTCCAGATGTTTTCGAATTCCCGAAGGTTGCCTCTCTTTATGTACTCCACTCTTTCCCTACCCAGAGTGTCGTTAATAGTAGAGATCCAATCCTTCACTGAGGGGGGGTCTTTTGATTGCCATCTTAATGTTATCGTCTTCCTAGCCTGAAACAAGGCCCGCGTGATGGCCAGTGTGGTGCTCAGTCTCTCCCCCAGACCTCCTCTAAACCCCAGGATACAGATTATGGCCTCTTTTACTACTATAGTGCCAAAGATACTTCCCAATTTACCGGTCACTTCTTCCCAGTATCTAAATAATTTGGGACACCTCCATAGCATGTGGATGAGGTCACCCGGCCTCTGACATCTAGGGCAGTTGTCGTTAGGCCTTCTCCCAAATTTAAAGAGTCTCTTAGGTGTATAATAGGCTCTATTCAACAAGAGTAGATGTGAGAGCCGCTGTGAAGGGGTCACCGAGACCTGTACACTCAATTCCAAGATTTTCGCCCATTGTGCCTGGGTCATTCCCCCTATATCCTCTTCCCATTTCGCTTTGAGTCCGTTGAGTATCCCCCCGCTGTTGTCTGGTTTACTTAGTTGATCGTAAATTTTTGAGATTAGACCCCTAGTAGGATTTACCTGCATTATACTCTGAAAGAGAGGCATTTCTTCCCAACACAGAGTCTGATCTTTAAATTGTGCTTTGATAGCGTGTTCTAGCTGGAGGTATAGGAAAAAAGAGCTCCGCGGTAGCTTGAATTCCCCTACTAGTTCGGGGAAGGTCTTTAGTGTGGTGCCGTTGTAGAGCTGGATTAGCCTTCTGATGCCGAGCTTCACCCATTCCCCAAAGGTACCTATTTTAAGAACTTCCTGTAAATTGTGGTTGTTCCAAATAGGGGAGTAGACTGTTGGGTCTGCATATCCCATCATTTTCTTGACCGTTTTCCAGAGCTTTGTTAGCAGCTTGGTAGTTGGATAGTTGTCATGGAACATATCCGCCTCTAGAGTTTCAACTAGGGTGTTATGTGGAGTGCTTAGCAATAGCAATTTGCTATTAGGGGTGCCGCCTTTCGGTATCCCACATCCTAGCAACTGCTGTAGCTGGGTTGCTAAGAAGTAACGCTCAGGATGTGGGAGGGCAAAGCCCCCCTCCCGTGTGGGGAGCTGAAGCACTCGGAGTCGAATCCTGGCTTGCTTCCCCTTCCAGATCAACTCTCTAAAGAGGCTATCAATTCTTTTAAACCACTTCTTACCTATCCAGACTGGCGAGTTGTGCAGAATGTATAGCAGTTGTGGCATCCATACCATTTTTATTAAGCTACATCTTCCTGCGGCGGACAGGGGAAGGCGCTTCCAGATTCCTATTTTTAGTTTCAGTTTTGTTAAAAGCGGGACGAGGTTTGTGCTGATATACAGGGTTGGGTCCTTCGTCAGAACTATTCCCAGGTATTTCAGGGCATCCACCATTACCATCTGGGGTATATCGCATGCTGTTGGCTCGCTGATGGGGTCTATCGGCATGAACTCGGACTTCTCCCAATTTATTTCTAATCCAGAGAAGCTACCAAAATCCTTCACTATTCTCATCGCCCCCAGTAATGAGTTTCTCGAGTCCCCCAGGAATAGCAAAATGTCATCCGCATATAACGCGATTTTTTCTTCGCCCGATTTTTGCACAAAACCAGTTATCGCTCTGTCTTCCCTTATAGAGATGGCCAGGGGTTCCATCGCCAATGCGAACAACAAAGGAGAAAGAGGACACCCCTGCCTAGTCCCCCTTTCCAATTCGAACCAGTCTGAAAGTTCGTTATTGATTTTTAGTCTTGCCTTAGGGCGGGTATATAACATTCTAATCCAACTTATAAAAGTTGTACCAAAACCGAGTTTCTCCAGCACGTGCCATATATAGCCCCACTCCACGCTATCAAATGCCTTGGATACATCGAGGGTCATTAACGCCCTCAAGCCTACATTCTCCGCTGGTGACTGCAGGTTCAAACCAGTTTTTGTGCCTGTTGAGGCTGGGGAGCGTGATACCCTGTGTGGCAAGCCTCTAACAGGTAAATATAGGTGCTGGGGGGAGCACAAGTCTGCACCTAGCTGATAGCCAGGGAACCTGTGTACGTAGTAACAGGCCAAGTTGGCAAGGATTTATTTTCATGTTTCTTTTTGTTTTGCTGTTTTTGACCATTGTATATACAGTGGAACCTCAGGTACTCCTGGAACGGATTATGCTCTTAATCCAAAGTACTCGCATATCAAAGCGAGTTTTCCCATTGAAGTCAATGGAAACGAAAATAATTTGTTCCGCATTGACTTCAATGGGATGCAATACCGCATGTGGCCAGAGGCGGGGGGGCACCGGAGAGCCTCGGAAACGGCCGAAAAGGCCCAAGGACACTTTGGCGGACCTCGGCAAACCTCGGAAAGACTTCCTACCCGAGATTTGCCGAGGTCAGCCGTGCTGTGCTCGGCCCTTTCTGTGCATTTCCGAACGTAGCGTTCGGCTCTGCTCGGCTCCGGCGCCCCCCCACCTCAGTAGAAGAGAACAAGAAGACCTGGACAGCCGCACACCGGAATGGATAAATCCGTCTTTTTATTCAAAATACAGGATCATGGGGTACACAAAACACGACTGTGGGGTGGTACAAAAATACTGACGCGTTTCGCACTTACACCAAGTGCTTCCCCCCCCTCAGGCCAAAAGCGGTACTGCACACCACTTTGGCCTGAATCGTACTCGTTTTGCGAGACAACACTCGCAAACTGAGTTACGATGTTTAAAAATACAGTGCTTGTATTGCGAAACGCTCATTAACAGCTTTACCTGCAATCCGAGGTTCCACTGTAGTGTAAATAAACCACACCTTTTGTTTTTTCACCTTCACTACTGTTTGCTGTGCCTAATTTTTGTGTAGTGAACTCTTCCAGGGGGTCACACATACCCGCTGCCGAGCTAACCCCCTCACACTCGGTGAAGAAGCCAGGGCCATTTTTTTTTAAGGCCAGCATGGAGGAGATACTGAGACAGCTGGCTCTAGCAAATGCAAATCAGCAGCAGACAAATGCAGGTTTGCAAAAGAGCCTTGCAGCTCAACAGCAGACAAATGCAACTTTGCAGCCAAGTCTGGAAGCTCAGCAACAAGCCCAGCAACAATCTGAGGCCCACTTCACAGATCTGTTGCGGGAGCAGAGACTCCAACAAGTGGAGACATTAATGCAGCAACGTCCGCAGACCAGTGAGGCAAGTGGTTCCACTAATACAGCATCATTTTGTGTGAGCTGTTTACTGCCAAAAATGACTGGAGAGGATTATCCTGAGGTATTTTTGACCACGTTTGAAAGGACCGCTGAAAGGGAAAAGTGGCCCAAGGAGCAGTAGGCTGGACTGGTGGCCCCTCTATTATCTGGGGAATCGCAGAAATCCTTTTGTGACCTAGAGGCTGACCAAGCAAAAGACTATGTTGTGCTAAAAACAGAAATATTAGCACGGCTGGGTGTCACCTTGGCCGTCCGGGCTCAGCGTGTGCATAACTGGACTTTTCGGCTTGGAAAACCCCCCCCCCCAGGTCTCAAATGTATGATCTCATTCACCTGAGCAGAAAGTGGCTGCAGCCAGAGACTTTGACCGCACCAAAGATTGTGGAATGTGTTGTTATGGATCATTTCCTGAGATCTCTTCCTACTGCCATCCAAAAGTGGGTAAGCCATGGAGACCCAGAAATGGCTGACAAGCTTGTGGATCTGGTTGAAAGGTATTTGGCTACAGAGAACCTAACCTCCTCTTCCAGGGACTCACGGACTTCCCACCCTAAGACCAGACCATCCCCAGCAGCGGGTAAGATGACTCCAAGGGGTGGAGAGAGTGAAACGGGTGGGAGTTCTACCTAAAGTCTGGCGAGAGCAGCCCAGGAAGTCAAGGCTGCAAGAGGCAGTGAAAAAGATTGTTTGCTACCGCTGGTGGCAAGAGGGACATATTGCAACAAATTGCCAAGTTGTGGATGAACCATATGCAATATGACTTTCTAAGGGACAGACGTCAGTCGCTGTTTGCGACAGTTGCATGCACTGCCATTTGGGGAACTGAGAAACATTTATGCAAAATGTATGTTAATGGTAGAAATGTTGTTGGGTTGCAGGATTCAGGTAGCCTGGTGACATTGGCAAAAGCTGAATTAGTTACTACAGAGGTCTCTGGGAATAACAAGGTGGCTGTTATTTGTGTGCATGGGGACACCCTAGAGTATCCTGTGGCTACAATGTTTTTTTGAGACCCTCCAAAGGTAACCTATCTCATCAGGTGGTGTTAGTGTCTCACTTACCACATGATGCCATTGTGAAGAGGGATTTTCCAAAATTCTGGGAACTCTGGGATAGTCTTGACACACCACCCCTCCCCCACTGTCGCCCCTTTTAACCAGGAAGGTAAATCCCAGAATTCCTTTGAGAGTGGTGAGGAATCTCCAGAATTCCCCTTGTTGGTGTTGGCAGGAGAGACTCGAGAAACTGGGAAGGAGCCAACATCCTCAGATGAAAACGTGCCGTCTTGAGTTTTCTGATCTAGAGGTTTACAGGGAAAATTTTGCCACAAAATAGGTAAAAGTCCCCACAGTGATAAAAGCACAGGGAAATGTGGTAAAATTAGATGGCATACTTCATTGTGGAAAGGGATCTACTGTATCGAGTTGCTCAAGGGGCAGAAGCAACCATTGAGCAATTATTGTTCCTCCTGCCCTGTGTGTCAGAAGTCAGTACCTATGCCACATTTCAGTAACCCGCTGGTACCTCTTCCCATCATTGAGGTCCCCTTTGAAAGGTTCGCAATGGATTTGGTAGATCCGATAATGAAGTCCGCTAGGGGGCATCAGTACATTTTTAGTTATACTGGACTACCCGCTATCCAGAAGTGATTTCTCTGCGAAATACCTCTGCCAAGACAATAGCCAAAGAGCTATTTCTTGTTTTTAGCCGTGTGGGTATTTGTAAGGAACTGCTTATGGACCAAGGTACACCCTTTATGTCCCGGGCTATGAAAGAGCTATGCAAGTTGTTCAAAGTGACACAATTTCGTACATCCGTGTATCACCCCCAAACGGATGGGTTGGTTGAAAGCTTCAACAAAACCCTAAAGCAAATGTTAAAGAAGCTGGTGAATAGAGATGGAAAGGATTGGGACTAATACCCTGTTTGATGTTTGCCATTAGGGAGGTACCACAATCCTCTATGGGTTTTTCAGCCTTCGAGTTACTCTATGGGAGACACCCAAGAGGGCTGGTGGATATTGCCAAGAAATGGTGGGAAAAACTTGCGCTAATGAGCAAAACATGATAAATCAAAAATGAAATTCACAAAGATGCAGCTGCAAAAAAAACTCCAAATATCCATGAAGTAGTAAACATATAAATAAAATTTTTTGCGCTAGCAATAGTATAATTGGGAAAATGCTCGGAGACACAATTTATATATGAATCCCAGCAAAAATAATAAAGCAATAACAGGTGCATGAAATCCTCTCTGAAAGATCAGAAAAAATTATTTGAATATTCTAAAAATAAGATATAAACAATCACACATCCGAAAAACACCTATAATCAGTCCATGAATACATTAAGCAAAATAAAGTGAAAAAAAAAGGAAAAAGTCAGTTTGGTGTATCACATCACAAAATCAGGAAAATAGTAAGTTGTAAAGAACATTTCCAAATACACATTGATTGCAGAAGAGGAGTAATGGATGTACCCTTACCCCATTCGTTGGACCTCCTCTGTGGCAAGGTCGTATGGGCTTGCAGATATAACCCTCTGCGGGGACAGATGGAATGTTGATATCCGGGTCCTGTCAGCGTGCACCACCGACTCCAATCTGATCCGGCTGATCCAACTGCTCCAACATCAGAGGGGAGACTCAGGAGTGGGAGAATCCATATTTAAGAAAAAACAAGGGGAAGAACTCCAATAGTGTAATAATGTTGGGGATTTATTGGTTAAAACCCATCACGTGTTCTTGATTTCTTGTTTGCACGGGCGTTCAGCCTCTGTTTTATGCCGGCTTTTTAGATGTAACTTTTTTCCCATATTGGAACTTTTTACATGTATATCTGTGGTTTATTTTAACCAATAAATCCCCAACATTATTACACTATTGGAGTTCTTCTCCTTGTTTTTTCTTAAATATGGATTCTCCCACTCCTGAGTCTCCCCTCTGATGTTGGAGCAGTTGGATCAGCCGGATCAGATTGGAGTCGGTGGTGCACGCTGACAGGACCCGGATATCAACATTCCATCTGTCCCCGCAGAGGGTTATATCTGCAAGCCCATACGACCTTGCCACAGAGGAGGTCCAACGAATGGGATATTGCCAAGGAAACTTGGGAAAGTGAGAGTTCTCCCCACAGGAGTGTGATTGTGCATGTCGCCCTGATGCAAGATAGAATTGCACAGGTAATGTCAATCGTAAAGGAACATTTGGCCCAAGCGCAGTTAGCACAGCAGAGGGTGTACAATCGTGGGGCCAAGACCCGTACCTTTTTCCCGGGGGATAGAGTATTGGTACTAATCCCTACGGTTGAAAGCAAATTCCTGGCCAAATGGCAAGGCCCATACGAGATAATGGAAAAAGTGAGTGAGGTGATTTACAAGGTCAGACAACCAGAATGGCGAAAGCCGGAACAGATCTATCACATTAATCTGTTGAAAGGCTGTAGGGATAGGGAATCCCCAGTCGCAGAAACTGTCACCAGCTCAGTCTGATTGCTTGGTACCTGAGGTTGGAATAGCAGTCACCTTATCGAAAAACCCCAACAACGGGAGGTAAAGGAGTTTAAACATCCCTTGTAATAAAAATAAGGATGACAGGTCCTCTTTAAAATGACAGCTGCCTGACAAGTCACGCTCCATGCATTGCAATGGAACCGTTTTAAAAGGAGCGAGTCAAATCGCTCCGACTTAGAAAAACTTCCTGTACTACTTTGGGGCGAGTTTGGAGCGGCTTGCATTGACTTCTATACAGAAGTCGTTTTGCAAGCCGCGCTGTACGGGCGGCTTCAGAGTCGGACGACTGAGGCTGCCCCTGTGTGAACCAGCACTAACAAGAAAGACCTAGGGTAATATTACTTCACAGAAAGGTCATGTTGCTAGGGTAGCATAAAGGCCTCAGGTAATGCTGCTTTACAAAAAGATGTTGTTGCTATGGTAACAAGGCAAAGTGTCAGTTAATATAACTTTACAACAAGATGGAATGATAGGACGGAAAGGTAATATTAATTTACAGCAAGGTGCTGTTGCTATGGTTATATGGAAGGCCTTCAGTAATGTGTGCTTTGCATGGGCATTCATTTACAGTACAGGGTACTGTTGTTGTAGCAGTATGAAAAAGTACTGCTACTTTATGTTATTTTTTTTGTTTCCATGGTAACCTAGAAATGTCTGCAGTAAAACTGCTTTACAAAAGAGTGCTGTCACCATGGTAACCTGGAGAATCCCTACTTTTTTTACATCAAACTCTTGCTATGTTACCACAGAAAGGCCTTTGCCATTATTACTTTAAATAAGTGTGCTGTCGCTATGGTAATAGTGAATGATCTCAGGTAGCACACAGAGGCACACTCAGGCCGCCCGAGCTTTAGCGGTAAAGCGTCGCTAATTTTAGCGGCGCTTTACTGGCGCTGTGCGGGCGGGAGTGGGTGCATTTAACCCCAAAGAAGGGGTTAACAAGGGTTTAAAAGTGCCCGAAACGCGACAGGAGCGCTCCTGCACCGCTCCAAAGATGCTGTTTGCAGGACTTTTTTTGCTGTCCTGCAAGTGCACCGCCCCAGTGTCAAAGCACTCTGGCTTTGACACTGGGGAGGCTTAAGAGGCGCTTTTCAGGCACTTTAGCGCTATTTTTAGCGCTAAAATGCCTGAAAAGCTCCTTCAGTGTGAGAGGGGTCTTACTCTATATATCATATCACCATTGATATGGTATGATGGGATGGTCCTGTTCCTTTACATCTCAGTGCTATTGCTATAGTAACAAGTAAATTCCCCAAATAATGTTACTTTACATCAGGCTGCTGTTGCTATGGTAACATAGAAAGCCTCAATTAATTCACGTTGTACTTTACATCATGTAGCTATGGTAGCATTAAAGGCCCCAATTAATTTACTCTACATCAGAGTGCTGTTACTATGGTAAAAATGGCAAGGTTTTGGGCAATATTACTTTACATCAGGCTGGTGTTGCTATGGTAACATTGACAGGCCCCAGTTTATGAAGAGGGATAATATCTTTGATATCTGCCTGTATTGTGAGTGGCCTGACAAGCCCTGAGAAGATGGATAGCCTCCCTGTGATAACACAACTTTCTTCCTTCTGCTTCAGGTCCCCTCTTATATAATATAATCATTGTATCGCCGCTATCGCGCTCTCTAGCAATGTAAATCCGGTCTTCGCTCTGTGCCCTGTCAGCTTCAGTCAGTGTACTGCATCCCTCCGCTGTCAGAACTGTCACCTCCTTTCATGTCACGGACCGCGCAGACGGTGACACAGAATCTCTGATAGCAGGAGAGATGGCTTTTTATCTATTATACATTGCAGTCCTTTCCTGTTATTCATTTCCCTTTGCCCCAATATCTCTGCAAGACTGCAACTATAGTCAGCACTTCTGTTATTAGGACAATTAATAACCCAACTAAGAATGTAATATATTGCAGCTTACTAGTGCTTGGTGTGGTGGCTGCATTTGTTTTCTTATTTTCAAGCTTTATTTTCACCTGATAATACTGCAAATAATATACTTCCTGTCCCTGGGTGTCTACATCACTCCTCCACTGTATCTAAGGAGGAAGCCACGATTGTCACTAGAGTTGCCACCTGTTTGGGATTCACCCGGACAGTTCGGGTTTTGGATCATGTGTCCAGGTTTCAGTCCACCTGAAACTCGGACACAATATTTAGACAGAGATGTGGCTCAGAACAGTGCCTGATAGGAGGGTGAGGGGGCACTATGCACGCCACATTACTATTCTCTTTGGAGCGCCCAAAGGTGTCCCAGGTCTGTAAGACCCCTTTCACGCTGGGGCGCTGTGCAGGTGCTACAGCGCTAAAAATAGTGCCTGCAAAGCGCCCTGAAACAGCCGCTGCTGTCTCTCAAGTGTGAAAGCCCCGAGGGTTTTCACACTGGAGCGGTGCGCTGGCAGGACGGTAAAAAAAGTCCTTCTGGCAGCATCTTTGGAGCGGTGAAGGAGCGGTATGTATACCGCTCCTCCACTGCTCCTGCCCATTGAAATCAATGGGGCAGCGCGGCTATACCTCCGGCAAAGTGCCGTTGCAGCAGCACTTTGCGGGTGGTTCTAACCCTTTTTCGGCCGCTAGCGGGGGTTAAAAGCGCCCCGCTAGCGGGGGTTAAAAGCGCCCCGCTAGCGGCCGAATACCTCCGCAAATACGATGATAAATCGCCGCTAAAAGTAGCAGCGCTTTACCGCCTATGCCGCCCCCGCGTGAAAGGGGCCTTATGCTGCGTACACACGGGCGGACTTTCCGACCGGACTGGTCCGACGGACCGAATCCGGCGGACAATCCGACCATGTGTGGGCTGCATCGGACTTCCGACGGACCGTTTCGGTCGGAAATCAGACGGACTTAGATTTGAAACTTGCTTCAAATCTTTACGTCGTAAATCCGCGGGACTCAGTTCCTGACAGAAAGCCCGTTTGTCTGTATGCTGGTCCGACGGACCAGATACGACGCAAGGGCAGGTTACTGCATCTCGTGCTCTCTGCAATAGGAAAAACAAATTTTCCTATTGCGGCGAACGCGGGGCATACCAGGCCCTTAGGTCTGGTATGGATTTTAAGGGGAACCCTCTACGCCGAAAAAAACGGCGTGGGGTCCCTCCCAAAATCCATACCAGGCCCCTATCCGAGCACGCAGCCCGGCCGGTCAGGAAATTTTTTCGCCGTAGGGGGTTCCCCTTAAAATCCATACCAGACCTAAGGGCCTGGTATGGCCCGCGACGGGGCTTGCAAGGTGTCAATCTCGCCGATAAAAGCGTTGAGATTGACTTCCTTTCTAGTCCCGTCGTACCCGAGTCACGTCCAAAATGAACGGACTTGTCCGTGTGTGGGCAAGTCCGTTTATTCGGAAAGTCCGCCGTAACCCCGTCGGGAAGGCCAGCGGACCTAGTCTGCCGGAAAGTCCGGTCGTGTGTAGGCAAGTGCGTCCGTTCAGAGAGTCCGTCAGAAGTCCGTCGGCAAGACCGTCGGACCTAGTTTCCCAGAAAATCCGGTCGTGTGTACGCTGCATTACTCTCATATAGTTTATGCCACAAAAAATACATTTTTTGCTGTGCGCCGCTAAAATGTTCGGGTTTGTCTTGAAGAAAATGTGGCAACCCTAATTGTCACCCTAGGCTGCTCTGGATCTCCATTATAGGGGGGGTCTAGGGAAGTTGGTATTAACAGAATATAGCTAAGAAGGAAGATATTCTTCGGTGCAGCTCACAGCAAGTGACAAGGAAACACATTTCTAGCAGGATCAACATGTACTTGCTGAAATTGATTTTAGCCTGAGAAAAAAAGAAAACAAATGCACCCACCACATGTAAAGACTGTAAGCTGAGGCATATTACATTTCTGTTTTTAAGGTTTAGTTATCCTTTAAAACTGAATTCCAGGTATGGATTTTTTTTACATAGTTATATTGTTCTAGCTTGGACCAATGTAACGATCCCTCTGGAAGCGGACAATCCCTGTACTACCTGCTGCTACTACAGTGAAGCTCGTTGTCTTCTGAACAATATGTAAAAATATGGGCATTTGTTATTTTTTTTAAAGGTGAACTTAGACTTTAACTCCGCCACAGTTCTTTTTTTTTTTTCTTTTTTTTAAGGGCTAATAAAGTATTTCAACCAAGCTTTATTTACATGGCTGATCTAGCCCTGCTTCTTTTATCAACCTAACACTTACCATGACAACGTTAGCCAGGTGGGCAGAACAGAGAGCGTAAACCCCACCGGAACCTCCGACCAAAGGAGCTCTCATATCTGTGACAGAAACCGCAAGGGATCCTGGGAAAAGAGGAGTCATAATATCAGTCTGTGTTTTTCATCGGGAAAAAAAAAAGAAAGAAAGAAAGGAAGGAATAAAAGGCAGAAAAGAAGGAAAGGGAGGGAGGGGAAGGGAAATAGAATGCAAAGGATAGGGAAGAAGGAAAGGAAAAGAAAAGGAAAGGAAAGGAAGGGGGGAAAAAAGGAGATGAAAGGGAGAAGGCAAACGAAAAGGAAAGGGAAGGAAAGGGAGGGAAGGGAAAAGGAAAGGAAAAGGAAGGGGAAAAGAAAGGACAGAAGGAAAGGGAAGGGAAAAGGAGAAGGAAAGGGAAAACAAACGGAAAGGAAAGGGAAAAAGAAAAGGAAAAGAAAAAAGGAAAGGAAGGGGAAAAGAAAGAAGATAAAAGGGAGAAGGCAAAAGAAAAGGAAAGGGAAGGAAAGGAAAGGGAGGGAAGGGAAAAGGGAAGGAAAGGAAAAGGAAGGGGAAAAGAAAGGACAGAAAGAAAAGAAAGGGAAGTGAAGTGAAAATGAAAGGAAAGGGAAAAAGGAAAGGAAAAGAAAAAGGGAAAGAAAGGGGAAATTAAAGGGAGGGAAGGGAAAAGAAAAGGAAAGGAAGGAAAGGAAAAGGAAGGGGAAAAGAAAGGAAAGGACAGAAGGAAAGGAAAGGCAAGGAAAAGAAAAGAAAGAAAGGGAAGGGAAAAGGAGAAGGAAAGGAAAGAAGAGAAGGGATGTGAAGGGAAGAGAAATAAAAAAAGGAAAGGGAAAGGGAAAGGAAAAGAAAGGAAAGGGGGGAAAGGAAAGGAAAAAGGAGATAGATGTAGCACAGAGGTTTACTGTTGTGGATTTGCTAGGACAGTCCTACATCTTTGTCCGCTATATCACCAATGCTGTGTCCTGGGCCATGTCCCAGGATCACGGCACCAAACCTAAAAGGCGATCAGGGTCAAAAGTGTCTGGTCCCAGCATATTTAAAGGTGGAGCAGGGGTTGATCCAACCCAAGTGGGTGTGGTGACCACACATATTTAAGGCAGAAAGTGGGCATGATTTGGGCATGACCATTCAGAAAGTGGGTTGATGAAATGAAGACAGTAGGTGGGGTTAACAGTGTCTGGGACCATAATGTTGGTAAGTATGCTAAAGATTCAAGATAGGTAGATAGATCACACTGGTATACTTTGAATGGGAAGAGTGACTTTAAAGAGGAATTTTGGTCTCCTTAATGTAGGCCTCAGCCCCTTCCCCAGTGCTGCAAATTTGAAGGTCCGGTGCATGCACAGATGTGCCAAAGGGCCCTGCCCAGCCTTTGGGATCTGACAGACCCCTGCAGCACATCTGCCCATGCACCAAGTTTCATTGAAGTAGGGGACCTCCTTCACTATGCCACTACCATGTCTTCACACATGTGAGCAGGAATACCTGAGCATGTGCAGATGTGCTGAAGGTCTCTAGTGGGCCCAGCACAGCCCTTTAGCACATCCGCTCATGCATGAAATCGAGTCCAACAACATTCCCACCATCATTACTAGAAACCAGGAACTGTCTTTGACAGCTCGGTCACTGTGCTGGGAGCGCGTAGTGAGCATGCTCTAAGCACTGAAACCCTGGCGCATATGTGTGACACCCTCTTTGCCACCACACATATCCATTATGTGGACACCAACAGGATAAAATAAAAGGAGAGAAGTGTGTAAGTTACAGACATACGTGCCCACCTGCCAACACCCCGGCTAGATACAGAAAACCTATCCGCAGGACCCCGTGTACCATCTCCAGAGGAACTCCGATCATCAGTTGTAGCAGGGTGTTAAATCCCAGCTGCTCCAGGCTGAAAAATAATGTGGAAGATACATGACACCTAGAAGGACACATATATCGCCCCCTACTGCTTACCTAAGGCTGGGTCCACGCTATTGCGAATTGGATGAGGATTTCAAATTGGATGTGGATTTCTTTGCATCCAATTAACATGTCAGGAGATTGTGACCTCAATGGAATCGGTTCACACATCTCCAGAGCGGCTCTGGAGTGAATTGCACAGGAGTCCTGTGCGTCTTCTGGTCCGTTTCAGGTCTGAATTCAGCCAAAAATTCGGAGCGATATCGGACCTGAAACAGTCAACAGGGACACACTGGACCCCTGCTGTGAGTCGATCTGTACTGCGGTGTGAACCCAGCCTAAAGGGACGCAAGGGTTAAGCGAGAAAAGAATCAGAAAGAATCGCCAATACTGTGACATATCCCTCACAATATCCCTTTTGTGCACTCAGAGGACACATTTATCAGGCTGAATAGAAGCAATCGACAGGGAAGATGACATTTTGAGTTTAAGCGTCTAAAAATTGACCTGAAGGTTTTCAAATACATCTCTGTCACATAATATTTATTTTTTACCACCAAAAACAGATTTTGTTATTTCGTGCAGATGCTTTAACTGCATGTGACAATTTGGCACATGCCGAACCTCTCCTTTTTCCCCTCACTTCCATTTGTCTGGATTGAGCAGTGCCCATTATTCATGTGCACTGCTCTATGCACACTACAAACCCCATAGTCCATCTCGGGAATGAACAAGGAAGGGTGGCTATGTTCTACATACAGTGGAACCAGGGGCGTTGCTAGGTCTACAAAAGATCTGGGGCTAGAGCCCATAGCAGCGTAGTAAAGAAAGTCATAAGCTTGGGCGGGCATACACATATATATACAGTAATATACGTGTATGTGTGTGTGTATATATCCCCAGAGAGCCCCCCCCACTTATATCAGGGTCCCCAGAGAGACCCCCTTACATCAGGGTCCCCAGGGAGCCCCCCCCCCTTACATCAGGGTCCCCAGGGAGCCCCCCCTTACATCAGGGTCCCCAGAGAGCCTCCTCCTTGCATCAGGGTCCCCAGAGAGCCTCCCCCTTGCATCAGGGTCCCCAGAGAGCCCCCCACTTACAACAGGGTTCCCAGAGAGCCCCCCTTACATCAGGGTCCCCAGAGAGCCTCCCCCTTAAATCAGGGTCCCAGAGAGCCTCCCCCTTGCATCAGGGTCCCCAGAGAGCCCCTCACTTACATCAGGGTCCCCAGAGAGCCTCCCCTCCCCTTGGGGACCTCATCAGAGACTCGGGGCTATGGGCCCCAGATTCGGGGCTATAGCCCCAAAAGCCACCCGCTAGCAACGCCACTGAGTGGAACCATGGAGAACAAACGTAGCCACCCTCTAAGAAGAAGTCACATCACAGCAACAAAAACAAATGAATTTGGGGATTTGGAGGAGGCTGAGAGCAAAAGAAGGAACTTTTTCAATTAAGAATACATACTGAAATACAATTTTATTTTAAACCAGAGTTTAGTGTCACTTTAAGGATTATGCCCCTGTTGAAGACCCCTAGGTCGAAACGCGTCGGGTACATACACCACTCTCTTTGTTGCCCATTTGTTTTTATCCACCGTGATCACGCTTTTATTTGTGTATGGTCGTTTTTGTCAATAAAAACACCATTTTTTATCTGCACCATGTGGAGGCACATTCTTTTTGTTTCCACATTTACCGCATGAGATCCAGTCCCTCCAACTGCTCCTTTCGGGGGACCGTTTGTGAAACTTCTGATGCATGCTGGGACGGTTCGGTGTGAGGACGGTTCGTTGTGAGGACCCATCCGGTTGCCGGCCGAGATCCATACAGACCACAATCCAAGAGATTGGCGATTCCTGAGCTCCCATTCCACGTCATTTGTGACAAATTGCGCATGCGATTCCCTGTCGCTGACATGGGAATCCACAGGATCTGGTAAGAGGCTTTTTTTGCACTTTCTCTGAATGACCCATTGGGACCCGGTTTCTCGGTTGGGAAGTCGCTGTATGATGCCAGGTGTTTTCTGACAACCATCAGACCATCACCACCCCTTGGAGTACTTATACCTCCTGTGCGGTTGGACATTTACATCCATCTATGGACGTTTGTGTTTCAAGGCACCTGTGGTCAATTAGTTATTTCTTGACTGTTTCACCATTTTAAAGACCTATATTCATTTGTACATGCGCTGCATTTTTCCATATGCTCACTTTAAGGATTAACCACTTCAGTACTGGGCACTTTCCCCCCTTCCTGCCCAGAATAATTTTCAGCTTTCAGCGCTGTTGCATTTTAAATGACAATTGCGTGGTTATGCAACACTGCACCCAAATGAAATTTTTAATAATTTTTTCCCCACAAATAGGTATTTGATCACCTCTGGGGTTTTTATTTATAAATAAATAAACACTGAAAATTTTGAAGAAAAAAAAAGTTTTTCTTTGTTTCTGTTACAAAACTTTGTAAATAAGTAAGTTTTCTCCTTCACTGATGGGCACTCATGAGGCTACACTGATAGGCACTGATGAGGCAGTACTGATTGGCACTCATGAGGCGGCACTGATGATGATGCACTTATATGCAGCACTGACGGGCACTGATAGGTGCAGGGCTTTTCTTCAGCAGGAACGCGGGGGAATGCAGTTCCGGCACCTCCAGCACTGCATGTATGTAATAGCATGGGGTGTGGGGTGTGCTGGAGGGTCTATTGATGTTGGCTGCTGGGGGATCTATTGTCACTGGTGGGGATCTGATTTTGTATGAGGGTCTATTGTTGCTGATGGGGAATCGATTGCTGCTGGGGGGGTCTTATGTTGCTGGAAGGGATCTACTGTTAAGGGAGAGGTCTATTTTTATTGGCTGCTGGAGGATCTTTTGATGCTGGCTGCTGGGGGGGTCTAATGTTGCTTGGGTGGATATTTTGTTACTGGGTGTGATATTTTGTTGTGGGTGGTTCACTGTTGCTGCAGGGAATCTATTGTTGTTGGGGTGGAGTCCATTGTTGCTGGGGGAGTCTATTGTTGTGTGGGGATCTATTGCTGGGATTCTATTGTTCCTGGCTGCAGGGGATCTATTTTACTGCTTTTCTTTTTATCATTAACAAATTCATACAAATATCATACAAATTATTTAGCACCACAAAATGATACTTGGTACTAGATTCTCTAAAAGGTGCAGTACTGGTAGGTGGGTAGGGGGTGGAATCAAGGGACAGCGGTCAGAGGTGGGTAGGGGGCAGAGAGAAGTGATGACTCAGACGGGGGGGAGTTCCTGCACCTATGCTCAGAGAAAAAAAGCCCTGGATAGGTGGCACTGATAAGCAGCACTGACAGACACAGTTTGCACTGATACGCAGCACTGATAGGTAGCACTGATGGGAACTCATAGGTGGCACTGATAGGCATTACTGATAGATGGCACTGTTAGGCAGCAATTATCAGGAGGCACTGGCAGGCATCACTGATGGGCACTGAGTGCCATCCCTATTGGGCATTGATTGGCACACCTGGCGGTCCTGGGTGGGCCTCGCTGGTGATCCTGGGTGGGCATCCTCGGGGGGGGGCCGCACTGATAATCAATCAGCGCAGACCCCCTCCCCTGTCAGGAGAGCAGCCAATTGGCTCTCCTCTACTCGCGTCTGTCAGTGCGAGTGGAGGAAAAGCCAATAAACGGGTCTTCCTATTTACACTGTGATCAGCTGTGATTGGACACAGCGGATCACGTGGTAAAGAGCCTACGTCAGAGGCTCTTTACCAAGATCGGAGATGCGGTGTATCAGACTGACGCACCACACCACCGATCGCCGCTCTGCGTGCCCCTGTGGGCGCACGCTGGCTTGTTATTCTTCCGGACGTCATATGACGCCCAGTCGGGATAACTGAACCACTTCTCGGCCATCATTCTGCTATAGGCCGGGCAGGAAGTGGTTAAAGAACATCTACCCTCTAGATTATAAAGATGATCAGAGGAGGGGGTGTTCTGTAGTGCTAAAACACTTCCTGTCCTAGGGTGACAACACTGATCCCCCCATAAACACGATACAGTGAATGTTGTCACCCTAGGACAGGAAATGTGTTACTGGCTTGCCACCCTCTAACAGAATGGTGTGGTAAGTGGGGTGCCCCAGGGTTCTGTCTTGGGACCAATTCTATTCAATTTAGCAGCAATGTAGCTGCTGAAAAACACACACTCACCTGTCGCACGGTCCATTGATGTGGCTGCCTGAAGCCTCCGTTCTCTCCCCCCCCCCCCCCCCCCCCCGGCATTGCAAGTGTGGGCACCCGGCTGTGACAGCTTGCAGCTTCACAGCCCAGGTGCACACTGCGCATTGGCGAGTCGTGCTGCACGCACGTCCTGAATGGCTGGCCAATCTTCTGGGACCTGTGACGTGTCCCAGAAGATTGCAGGGAGGGAGGGGGAGAGGAGGAGTCCTGGGGGCGGAACTAGGAACTAGGTACCCCCCCCCCCCCCACACACAAAAAAAATGACATGCCAAATGTGCTATGTCAGGGGATCAGGATACCTTAAAGCGGAAGTTCCACTTTTGGGTGGAACTCCGCTTTAAGAGCACATGCGCCATTGACATCACCAGTTGCATCCAGCATGAATATCTCCTAAACCGTGCCTGTTTAGGAGATATAAGGCTTACCTGTAGGTAAAATTATTATAGGCTTACCTGTAGGTAAAAAAAAATCACAAAGCGGACTTTACTACCGCTTTAAGGTAATATATGACTATGTAGCCAGTCATGTGATCCAGATATCCTTGCCAGACAGCACACCCAGGTCCCCAACCTCCACTGCAGGATACGCCCCAGTCTACTGATTGGACAAAGAAGGAGCAGCAGGGCACTGATTAGCCATTCTGCTTTTTCCTCGTCATCATGTTCATTGTCGGCACACATCTCACTCCATGGGGTTGATTTACTAAAGACAAAAAGACTGTGCACTTTGCAAAGTGCAGTTGCTCTAGACTAGAGCTTAGTAAATGAGGTAAGGCTTCACCTTGCAAAGAGTACCCAATCACATGCAAGGAACATAAAAAAAAACAGAATTTTTGCTTGAACATGATTGGATGGCGGACATCAGCAGAGCTTCTACTCATTTACTAAGCTCTGGAGCAAGTGCACTTGCAGAGTGCAACTGCACTTTGGAAAGTGCACAGTCTTTTTCCCTTTAGTAAATCAACCCCCATGTGTTGCCCCTCCTTACCACAGTCTGGGAGCCGCTCTGCAGGGGATAATAGGACAGCGATAGAGAGATGAAACAACTAACTGCATCTAAAAATACATTTAATCTTGTTTCTGAATTACAGAATCATTTCATTAATTGGAGGCTTTACACTTGCATGGAATTCAGATGTAACCTCAACCTAATTCCAATGTGTTCATTTCAGCTCTTTTTTCCAATTCTTTTCCTTATTTATGACTTTTTTATGTATTTTTGTGTTTGTTCTTCTTTACTTCTTGCATCTCTTCACTTTTGTAAAGGGTTCATGTAACCTTGCCTGTACTAACACTTATGCAATAGCAAAAGATAACCGGCATCCAAAGGGCTGCTAATTCTGTATTGGCAAAGCACAAGTTCACTTTGAGACTGCATCGCCAAATTTTAATTTACTGCTATGCTGTGAATAGCCTAAATAGTCTCTTTTGCAAACAGACGAGATGAATATACACAAAAAATACCCTGCTGAAGTACTGCTGAGAGACACCCCTCCCCCTCTCATATCAAAGAAGACAGACCCATCTGGATTTTCAGAGACAGTCAAAAAGTGAGTGGGCAGTTTTGTTCTTTTTCAACAGAAACAACAAACAACAAGCATGCCACTAAAAAGAATCTAATGCTTTCCCATTCTAAACTATTATAGCTGGGCATTTTGGTAGTTATTAGGTGTGCAATGGAAATTAAACAGGAGCTCAAGGCTCCCCCCAAAAATCTAAAAGTCAGCAGCTACAAATACTGTATAATATAGGGACACTTACCTGGCCTGGGATCCAGCGATGTCCTCAGACGGCTTTGGGTGCGGGTGCCAGCATCTCACAGCATTTCACAGCCGGTTTCCTACTGCGCATGTGTGAGCCGCTCTGCGCCTTGTGAATGGTCCCATTGTCGTCTGGGACCTGTAATGTGTCCCAGAAGACTGTAGGGTGAGGGGGGGGTGAACTTCCAGCTCCAATCCCGAAGGTGATCATAGCTGGAAGTGGGAGCAGGTACCTGTCAAAACCAGGTACACACTCCCCCCCCCCCCCCCAAAAAAAAAGTGCCAAATGTGGCAGCGGAGGAAGGGAGGGTACAAACAAGCATAACTTCCCCTTTGGGGTAAAGCTCGGCTTTAAGGACCCATTTATACTTCCATGTTGCAGTAATGCATGCATAATTCAATGCGTAGTGACGAAAAAAATATGTCTTACAGCATTGTAGCGCCGTTGTTTTCAAACAGAAATCCAACACCCCTATGTTGCAGTGCTTTGCCCTGCTGAAACATAGCACACAGGGCCAGGACAAGGGATGGGCAGGAGGGGAAGTTGCCCTGGGCACTGTGGTATCATGTGAGGTAGGCAGGAACTCTGTAGATTCTGATATAAAGGGGAACTCTGTGGATTCTGATATAAGAGGGAACTCTGTGGATTCTGATATAAGAGGGAACTCTGTGGATTCTGATATAAGAGGGAACTCTGTGGATTCTGACATAAGGGGGAACTCTGTGGATTCTGATATAAGAGGGAACTCTGTGGATTCTGATATAAGAGGGAACTCTGTGGATTCTGACATAAGGGGGAACTCTGTGGATTCTGATATAAAGGGGAACTCTGTGGATTCTGATATAAGAGGGAACTCTGTGGATTCTGATATAAGAGGGAACTCTGTGGATTCTGATATAAGAGGGAACTCTGTGGATTCTGATATAAGAGGGAACTCTGTGGATTCTGATATAAGGGGGGACTCTGTGGATTCTGATATAAGAGGGAACTCTGTGGATTCTGACATAAGAGGGAACTCTGTGGATTCTGATATAAGAGGGAACTCTGTGGATTCTGATATAAGAGGGAACTCTGTGGATTCTGACATAAGGGGGAACTCTGTGGACTCTGACATAAGGGGGAACTCTGTGGATTCTGATATAAGAGGGAACTCTGTGGATTCGGATATAAGAGGGAACTCTGTGGATTCTGACATAAGAGGGAACTCTGTGGATTCTGATATAAGAGGGAACTCTGTGGATTCTGATATAAGAGGGAACTCTGTGGATTCTGATATAAGAGGGAACTCTGTGGATTCTGATATAAGAGGGAACTCTGTGGATTCTGACATAAGGGGGAACTCTGTGGATTCTGATATAAGAGGGAACTCTGTGGATTCTGATATAAGGGGGAACTCTGTGGATTCTGATATAAGAGGGAACTCTGTGGATTCGGATATAAGAGGGAACTCTGTGGATTCTGACATAAGGGGGGACTCTGTGGATTCTGACATAAGGGGGAACTCTGAGGATTCTGACATAAGGGGGAACTCTGTGGATTCTGATATAAGAGGGAACTCTGTGGATTTGGATATAAGAGGGAACTCTGTGGATTCTGACATAAGAGGGAACTCTGTGGATTCTGATATAAGAGGGAACTCTGTGGATTCTGATATAAGGGGGAACTCTGTGGATTCTGATATAAGGGGGAACTCTGTGGATTCTGATATAAGGGGGAACTCTGTGGATTCTGATATAAGGGGGAACTCTGTGGATTCTGATATAAGGGGGAACTCTGTGGATTCTGATATAAGGGGGAACTCTGTGGATTCTGATATAAGGGGGAACTCTGTGGATTCTGATATAAGGGGGAACTCTGTGGATTCTGATATAAGGGGGAAATCTGTGGATTCTGATATAACGGGGAACTCTGTGGATTCTGATGTAAGGGGGAACTCTGGGGACTCTTATGTAAGGGAAAACTCTTTACTTTTGGGGGGGGGGGGTGCAAAGTTTCGTGCTGAGAGGGGGATTTCATTAGGGGGGGGTGTATTTGTTCTGGGAGGAGGGGGAATTTATGCTCAGGGGTAAGTATGCAGATTAGTGCTCAGTGTTTTTTTGGAGGGGGGTGGGGTTTGCTGACACATAATGTTCATACATCTTTGCGCACGTTGGCATGTTCTCCTTGGGTTCTAGGTGACCTTGTCCCAGCACTGATAGCCTATGTCTGATTTTCAGTGCGTTGAGTTTGTTTTGGCAGCCCATTCATTTCTACATGTGTGTTAACGCACTGCAAAGAAGGAAGCAAATTACAACTATCCCGGACCTATTCGTAAACCAAAATATGGCCCATCATTATTTTACTATTTTCTCGCAGAAAAAAAAAAAAAAAAGGCAGACATAACAAGTACAGAGAGAATTTTAAAGCAGCGGCACACAGAAAGGGAATATAAAATCAAATACAAAGAACACTAAGGGCCCGTTCACTTCTTTGCGGCGTGTTAACTACTATGCTATAACGCAGATGTGTTGCCTTATGCCTAGTATGCACGACCAGAAAATCGGAGGAAAAATAACGCTTTCTAAGCGATCGTACGATAATCTGATCGTTAGCACACAGCTTTTGAGAGCCGATTACGACAGTACATGCAACGTTATCTGAAGGGACAAACAAGACCAGAACGTCCGATTTTAATGTAATCAGCACAGTATTCGTCTGAAAAGAATTGGACCGAGACCACGCATGGAAAGAAGCATAAGAAAAAGAATACATTGCAATACAAAACAACACATTACGCTAGAAGTTGTATTCTGTCGTACGAGAATTTTCGGAGCTTTAGTATCCTCTTCATTTTCAATATGAGAATAGCATGCAAAAGAAAAACGTGTGTCATCGTGTGTTCGAGGCTTTACAGCATTGGTCTACAAACTGTGGCCCGGGGTGGGGGGGTGGGGGGGGGTCAGATGTGGCCAGGGGCGGACTGACAACTCATGGGACCCTCGGGCAATAGGAGATTATGGGGCCCCGGGCAATAGGAGAAGATTTTGGGGCCCCCAGGCAATAGGAGATTATGGGGTCCCCAGGCAATAGATTATGGGGCCACACAGTATACACACACATACAATATATACACACATACAATATACACACACAGTATACACACACATACAATATACACACACAGTATACACACACATACAATATACGCACACAGTACACACACACACAGAATACACATACATACACTGAAAAGGTACTGGAGAGGCGGGGCAGCTATGATCTTGGGATTTTTTTAAAAACACAGATTTTTACATACTGTCCCTGGTTTTATTAAGGGTGGCAACCCTGATGGGGCCCCTTAGTGGCATGGGGCCCTCGGGCAGTGCCCGAGTGCTCGAATGGTCAGTCCACCCCTGGATGTGGCCCTTTGCTTGCCTTAATCTGGCCCATGGGGCATTATTCCACAAACTGACTCCAATGATTGGGCACCATTCCCCCTACTGGCAGCATCTCTATTCCTCCCAATAAAACCAATAATGGGGCACTAATGCAGGGGCATTTTCTACTCCAGCTGGCCACAGCCTGGCCACACTAAAGCCTGAAGGACAATAAACTGGCCCTTTCCTTCGAAAGTTTGGGGACCCCTGCTTTAGAGCATTGGGGAATTATTTGAAACACATTCCACTAAAGTACCCTAATGCTGCGTACAGACGATCGGACATTCCGACAACAAAATCCTGGGATTTATTTCCGAAGGATGTTGGCTCAAACTTGTCTTGCATACACACGGTCACACAAATGTTGTCGGAAATTCTGAACGTCAAGAATGCGGTGACGTACAACACGTACGACGAGCCGAGAAAAATTAAGTTCAATAGCCAGTGCGGCTCTTCTGCTTGATTCCGAGCATGCGTGGAATTTTGTGCGTCGGAATTGTGTACACACGATCGGAATTTACGACAACGGATTTTTTTGTCGGAAAATTTGAGAACCAGCTCTCAAATTTTGTTTGTCGGAAATTCCGACAACAAATGTCAGATGGAGCCTACACACGGTCGGAATTTCCGACAACAAGCTCACATCGAACATTTGTTGTCGGAAATTCCGACCGTGTGTACGCGGCATAAGGCTGGCCATACGTTAATCATTTTATTTGTTCAACCAGCAGGTTGAATGAAAAAAAAAAAAAGATCAGATTCTCCCATCCACACATTGGAGGTGGATGAGGGAATCACTCCCACTGTGCTATTGTGTTCTGAAGGCAGGCAGACTTTCCTGCCGTTGGAATACAATGATCAGTGCTGCCGGCACTGATGGTTCAGGAAAAACCTGATAGATCGATTTGTGTACAACCAGCCTGCCCATACATGGATCAAAATTCGGCCACACCATGCTGAACCAGTCAAATTTAATTCCAAGTATGTCTGCCCTAAGTAAACTGAAATACCTTAATCACACAACCCCCTCCCCCTAAAAAAAAAAAAGCTCTCAGCAACTGTTGAGATAATGAACACTTTGGTCAGGACTATGTAATATACAACATAATGTATAGAGTGCAGGGGTCAGGAGTAAGTAACATACACAATAACATATAGAGTGCAGCAGTCAGGATGTACCCTCTGTTCACATCAGAGTTCCCCTTATATCAAAGTCCCTAGCGTCCCTGTCCCTCTCTTAAATCAAAGTCTATAGCATTCCCCTATATATCCAGGTTCCAAAAGTCTCTCCTTACATCAGAGCCCCCAGATTTCCCCCTTACACCAGAGCTTGTTCAGCATTTCCTCCTTACATCAGAGTCCACAGAGTTTTACTTTACAAACTAGTCCCTAGAGTTCCCCTTTACATCAGCGTTCCCCATTACATCAGAGTCCCCAGAGTTCCCCATTACATCAAAGTCCCCAGAGTTCCCCGGACATCAGAGCTCCCCCTTACATCAAACTCCGTAGAGTTTTCCCTTACATAAGAGTCCCCAGAGTTCCCCCTTACATAAAAATTCCATAGAGTTTTCACTTACATCAGAGTCAACAGAGTTTCTCATTATATCAGAGTCAACAGAGTTTCCCCTTATATCAGAATCCACAGAGTTCCCCTTATATCACTATCCACAGAGTTCTTCCTTACATCAGGATCCACAGAGTTCTCCTTCACATCAGGGTCCACAGAGTTCTCCTTCACATCAGGGTCCACAGAGTTCTCCATTACATCAGGGCCCACAGAGTTCTCCCCTACATCAGGGTCCATAGAGTTCTCCCCTACATCAGGGTCCATAGAATTCTCCCCTACATCAGGGTCCATAGAGTTCTCCCTTACATCAGGGTCCATAGAGTTCTCCCTTAAAGCAGGGTCCCCAGAGTTTCCCCTTAAATCAGAGTCCACAGAGTTTTCACTTACAGCAAAGTCTATAGAGTTCCTCTTTACATTAGGGTCCCCCCAGAGTTCCCCTTTAGATCAGAGATCCCAATGTTCCCCTTTACATCAGAGTCCACAGAGACCCCCCTTACATCAGGGTCCACAGCTTTCCCCCTTACATTAGAGCCACCCTTACATCAGAGTTCCCAGCATTCACAGTGCCCCCCTTACTTCAGAGTTCACCTTTACATCAGAGTCCACAGGTTTCCCCGTTACAGTGCAAGGGGGAATTCTGCAGACCCTGATGTAAAAGAATGCTGCAGACCGTGATGTAATGGGGAATGCTGCAGACTTTGGCGTAAAGGGAAACTCTGAGCTGGGGGGTGGTCTCTGGTCACCAGATCCCCCTTTACATCAGAGTTCGCAGAGTTCCTCCTTACCTCAGTGTGCACAGAGTGTCCCCTTGCACTGTAAGGGGGAACCCTGTGGACTCTGATGTAAGGTATAAATGTCTGTAAATTTATAGATGGTTGGCAACACTGCATGATGTCACCGTGCACCTGTATCTGGAGAGAGCCAAGGCCAAGCCGAGCTCAGCTGATTACTAATAGGATAGCTCCGGTACCATCACATGCACAGTTCTGGAGCCAGGAAGAAGTTCATTTTTTTGAGCACTTTTCTGCTGTTCACAGAACATTTATAGACAACATTTATGTACAGATTGTTGGCAACACTACATGACGTCACTGTGCACCTGGACCCACAGCCAACCCCACCGCCTGAGCTGAGAGCTGAGCTCAGCCGATTACTAATAGGACACCTCCAGAACTGTACAAGCTTGGGAAAAGCAGATTTCTTATGGGCACTTTTCTGCTGTTCATGGACATTTAAAGGCAAAAAGGTGCCTTTATGCCAACTGACCATAAATTTACAGACAGTTGGCAACACTGCTCTAAACATCTATGTGTGCATATGTTAACATTCAGGGGCATTTAGAGGTAGAAAAAAAAAAAAAAGTTAGACACCCCCTAGTGGAGTGGAGTTAAAAAAAAGTCCAGTGTGCATGAGGCCTAAGGATTGGTAAACTGCAATATATTTTTTTTTTTTTGGAGGGGGACATTACCACTTTAAATTTCAAGCATAAATCAACAGAACAGAAGGTTTTTGTTGCAATTTATAAAAAATCTTTTTTTTTTTTTTTACCGTGGGTAGTTATAGGAAAAATTGCTTGTTTTGTTACCTATTCTAAACCCACCATGACACCTTTATCCATCTCCTGGATTAAACACCTTGCTTGTTCCCCAACAACCAGGAGGATTGCTTTTGTGAGTCAGGGATTTTATTCCTCCATTCAGGAACACCTTATTAACAAGCTCCACGCTCAGGGCTGATCCTTGCAGCACAACGAGCCCCTGCTCAGTACAACCATTTCAGGTTCGGGAGTTTATTAGTGCGCACCATTAAAATTGCTCTTGGCGCTGCCTCCGAGCGGGAGAGCGAGCTTCTATTTTGGCAGGAGGCCCAGAACCGCCAACGTCCTCCCCTGGATGATATCCGCTCCCCTTGGCATGTTGTAGTACTTCTAAAATAAGCCAGCTTTATTTGCATTAAATATAAGACGTTACACGCAGCTTTTTGGCGTCAACAGCAGCCTTCGGCGCTTTTGTGAAAGCGCCGGAGGAGTCCCAGGGAAATTACAGGGAAATTAGACCACAGAAGAGAAATCTGACTGCATTGCAAGCCTATGTTTTTCTACCTTCGGTGATATTTATTTTTAGAGCAAACTAAGCACTGGCTGTGTTTTTCATGTTAAGTGCATCATGCTAAGTAATGTGTAAGTGTAGCCAGGAGCTGGATACCTACCTATTCCTGCATTCAGAAGACGCTGTGTGGCATTGTTTTAGGGGAGCGGTTTCCCTCTAGTGTTCCGGTGTGGGATGTCCTGTTACTTTCTTAATCAGAGACAAGACAGAGCAAAGCATCTTGGGACATGTAGTCCATATGGATAGGATTCGCCCCCTGGCTGTATTATGTGAAACTACAACTACCAGCTGGCTGATGGAGAAGAGCAGACTGCTGGGAAGGACTATAAGATTGAAGGCTTGAGGCCTGGTGCGCTCTCTTGTGGATCTGCATGCAGGGCATCTGTTACAGGGTGAGCTGCGGCTGAGTCGTGGCCTGCTCTGGTGGAGTTACCCAGCGGATATTTGGAAGGACACCTGTGGACAGTTCCTCTTCACTGTCCATCGGCAGCCCCGAGGCCGCTCCTGTTCCAGCCACCCTGCAGAGATATCGGATTCCTGTGAGGCGTGGTGCGGTGCGGTGTAGGCCAGATGTCATCCCTTGAGCCACATTCCTGAGAGGTCACCATCATCCTCATCATCTCCTGTTCCACTGTGGTGAGCGGGTAATAGCCCAGTCTTATAGACACTGTATATAGACATCATTGTCTCCTGCACTCATTACCATCTTTAGTTCAAGGATCTGTACCAACATACCATAGACACTATATACCAGGGTTCTCAAACTGGCGGCCCTCGAGCTGTTGCAAAACTACAAGTCCCATGAAGCATTGCAAGACTTGGTAGTTACAGGCATGATGGGACTTGTAGTTCCGCAACAGCTGGAGGGCCACCAGTTTGAGATCCCTGCTATATACAGACATCTTTGCCATCCATTGTTCTGCTGTTGCTTGTAGTTCCACAGAATTTTAACATCTTGTCAGTGATCACTGTGAATCTAATTACAGTTTTGATTTTCACAGGAATATTGTCTGCTGGTTACACACCATCTATTGGATCAGCTACTTTGCTTTACCATTCAATATTTCTTGCATGCAATTAAACACCTAAGCGCTAGCTGAAGATTAACCGGATTGCAACACAGCAACACAGGACTACTTTCACCTCTCTCCCCATTTCAGGGATTTGTTATGCTGAAGCTTGTAGAGCTGCAGTTCACTAAGAACTCTCTGTAAGAGCAGGTTGAATTGTAATAAAGTTCCTGTTTGCTAAAAGTTGTACTGGTTTATCTACTGTTTTTTGCATTTATGTGTGAAGGAGCAGTAAAGAGGGCTCTGACACTCTTAAGAGCCATCCCTCTGCTCTCCTGTATCCTATTCACATAGGAATTATATGCACTTGTTTGAGCATAGAGATTATAGTGTTCACTGTTGAATGTTTGAATCTTAAAGGTGATAGTTGTTTCGCTATTGATAACATTCATTGGGAGACAACATTTTAAGGTATAAACTTAAGTTGACTCTTTGACTTTTTTCATCTCATTAAGTAAATTATTTCTGATTTAATCAATTCTGGTGTATTTCCTTCTTGCTGCTGTTATCTAGTGGGAAAAGGGGGTTGATTAATTAGTGCTGTTCAGTGTCTCACAGGCTGCTGTTCTGCTACTCCCCCTGTCTTCTAGATACTTCTAGAGGTATAGTGGGAGGGAGAGCAAGACAGGTAGCCTGAATATTTTTGGAACTCCAGCCAATCCTTGGGGAGCTGTGCCCAGAAGATGGAGGGGGGGGCATAAATATTCTGACGCCTGGCAGCCAGGAAGCAGAGTTCCTGGGTCCATTCCTTCAGGAGAAGACCCCTTGCAGGGAGTTGGTGAGAGGAAGCCCAGCCATTCTGGGACCGAGTGAGTAATTGATCCTGCTATAAAGAGGAGAAGTTAGTGTGGGGTGGCCTAACTCCCCAAGAAAATGCAGTGCGGCCAGGAATTGTGCAAAACCGCCAGGGGCATGCAATACTGCTTAGAAATTTGTCCAGTATAAGCAGGAGTTGTGCAAGAGAGTACAGTGCAACCAGAGGTTGTGCAATACAGGTTGCATTTTTGTCCAAAGCAGCCAGAAGCCAAGCATTCCTACATTTGTTCGACAGTTCTGCAGTATCCTTTGCTCTCTGTGCCTATATAATTTACTATGATTATGATTCAAAAAGAGTAAACACAGTTGATTGATAACAAATGGCTTCAGCCAAACACTAACCATGAGTAAAAGAAAAGTTTTTGTGTTATCATTCATATTCTCTGAAAAATGGCCAAGAAATCATAAATTCTGCCAGGGTATGTAAACTTATGAGCACAACTGTATATACAGTGCCTTGAAAAAGTATTCACACCCCTTGACATTTTCCACATTTTGTCATGTTACAACTAAAAACTTAAATGTATTTTATTGGGATTTTATGTGATAGACCAACACAAAGTGCCACATAATTGTGAAGTGAAAGACAAATCATAAACGGTTTTCAACATTTTTTACGAATAAACATCTGAAAAGTGTGGCGTGCATTTCTATTCAGCCCCCTTTACTCTGATACCCCCAACTAAAATCTAGTGGAACCAATTGCCTTTAGAAGTCACCTAATTAGTTAGTCCACTTTTGTAATTTAATCTCAGTATAAATACAGCTGTTCTGTGAAGCCCCCGGAGGTTTGTTAGAGAAGATTTATATTTATTAAACAAAAAAATTGGAGATGCAGCCTAGGTTCACATTGGAGCGATTTATCATGTGATTGCGCATGACAAGTCGCAGCCCATTGGCGGCAATGGCACAGTTCCAATCGGTGCAACGCCGATTTTGCGGTGCCGCACCGATTTGTAAAAGTAGTTCCTGCACTACTTTTGCCGATTTCAGGTGCGACTTCAATAGACATCTGTGTATGAAGCCACACAGATGTCTTTCAAGTAGCACCTGAAATCCCGCTGACCTTGCTACTTTGAATTCAAAGTAGCATCAATGTGAACCAGGGCGCAATCTCACTTTCTATTCAAAAGCGTTTTACTTCATTTTTCATGCATATACAAGTTACGACTACACCGTTTCGGACAGGAACTTCATCAAGTAGCATGTGTGATGTTCAACATGCTAATCACCTTTATTGGCTAATGCATCTAAGCCAACTACGAGTATTCCTTCACTAATCTTCTAATTAATCATTTACATCATTATACCTCTTGCATGTTTATCATTGCACAATGAAAAAACATTAATTGAAATAAGAAAAACAAACAAAAAAACAAAAGAACAATAAATGTAGCTGAAAAATATAAATAAATAAAGCTCAAACCCCAAATCCTTGAAAACAACAAACCGAAAAATCTATAGCAACTAGTGCTGTATCTCTATCCCGTTGAGCCAATATGGGCTAAACAGCGTAGAAAAACATTCTGCTATTCAAAACAAACAGTATAAGGGGAAAATCCTGCTCCTAATATTATATCTTTAGAAAATCATTCCCAATTACATCTCTTGATTGCACTCGTACAGCATACACTGCCCGATAATTCAAAAAATCATCTCTCTTCACTCTAAAAAGACAACACGTTTTTCAACGTTGTTTAGCCCATACTGGGTCAACGGGATAGAGATACAGCACTAGATGCTATAGATTTTTTTGGTTTGTTGTTTTCAAGGATTTGGGGTTTTAGCTTTATTTATATTTTTCACTTACATTTATTGTTCTTTTGGGTTTTTTTTTGTTTGTTTTTTTTATTTGAAATAATGTTTTTTCATTGTGCAAGAATAAACATGCAAGAGGTATAATGAAGTAAATTGTTAATTAGAACATTGGTGAAGGAATACAGGGCAATAACTTCTCCGCAGGATCTGGAAACCTTGCAAAAAGATGTGAACAAATTAATGGGTGGGCAACTACATGGTAAATGAGGTTTAGCGTGCTTCCACATCGAGGCGTCGGTGGTAAAGCGCCGCTATTTTTAGCGGCACTTTACCGTTGTGTTAGCGGCGCTATTCGGCCGCTAGCGGGGCGCTCTTAACCCCCACTAGCGGCCGAAAAAGGGTTAAAACTGCCTGCAAAGCGCCGCTGCTGCGGCGTTTTGCTGGCAGTTTGGCGGCGCTGCCCCATTGATTTCAATGGGCAGGGGCGCTTTAGGAGCGGTGTATACATCGCTCCTACAGCGCTGCAAAGATGCTGAAAGCCCTCTGGCTTTCACATTGGAGAGACAGGAGAGGCGCTATGCAGGTGCTATTTTTAGTGCTGTAGCGCCTGTAAAGCGCCTCAGTGTGAAAGCAGTCTTAATGTAGAAAAATGTAAAATAATGCATTTGGGTGGCAAAAATATGAATGCAATCTTTACACAAGGGGGGAGAACCTCTGGGGGAATCTAGGATGGAAAAGGACCTGGGGGTCCTAGTAGATGATAGGCTTAGCAATGGCATGCAATGCCAAGCTGCTGCTAACAAAGCAAACAGAATATTGGCATGCATTAAAAAGGGAATCAACTCCGGAGATAAAACGATCATTCTCCCGCTCTACAAGACTCTGGTCCGGCCGCACCTACAGTATGCTGTCCAGTTCTGGGCACCAGTCCTCAGGAAGGATGTACTGGAAATGGAGCGAGTACAAAGAAGGGTAACAAAGCTAATAAAGGGTCTGGAGGATATTAGTTATGAGGAAAGGTTGCGAGTACTGAACTTATTCTCTGTAGAGAAGAGACGCTTGAGAGGGGATATGATTTCAATTTACAAATACTGTACTGGTGACCCCACAATAGCAATAAAACTTTTTTTTGCGGAAGGGAGTTTAATAAGACATGTGGACATTCACTAAAATTAGAAGAAAAGAGGTTTAACCTTAAACTACGTATAGGATTCTATACTGTAAGAGCGGCAAGGATGTTGAATCCCCTTCCACAGGCGGTGGTATTAGCGGGGAGCATTGATAGTTTCAAAAAACTATTAGATAAGACCCCGAAGACCACAACATACAGGGATATACAATGTAATACCGACATATAATCACACACATAGGTTGGACTTGATGGTCTTTTTTCAACCTCACCTACTATGTAACTATGTGTGTACTACTCGTAGTTGGCTTAGATGCATTAGCCAATAAAGGTGATTAGCATGTTGAACATCACACATGCAACTTGATGAAGGACAGAGTTCCTGTCCGAAACTGTGCAGTCGTTATATAAATATGGTCATGAGCGTAGCATAAGGGGTTGCAGGGGTCACAATCGCAACCCCGCCCCTAGCTCCAGGGGGCCCCTGCAGCCTCCCTGTCATATCATATCCTCCACAAAGTCCAACTCCATTCTGCCCTAGGACCCCACAGCCACGCTCCAGTACTGGGCTTCCACTTTGCTAAACTCTAAAGCCACTTTGAGTATCTTGGTGTGTAGTGGGTGTATCTGCACACACGGTGGAAGTGGTGGGTGGTAGTGGGGGGGGGGCAGGTCAACTTTTGTATCGGGGCCCACAAGCTTCAAGCTATGCCTCTGTATATGGTGGAAGCAGGAGTACCACATCAGATGTAAATCTCTACAGCAAGAGTAAGATACCGCAGAAGTCTCATAGATAGATAGATAGATAGATAGATAGATAGATAGATAGATAGATAGATAGATAGATAGATAGATAGATAGAGATATATCACACTATTACAGCGGGGGAGAGCGTCGTGTCAACATCGGAAGAAGAGAAGAGGGAAGAAGACGATGCAGAAGTGCAGGCCACCACTAGCAAAAGAGCAGCAGAAGATAGCAGAGGAGCCGGCAGAAGAACCGGACACAGGGAGAAGAGGTCGAAGACCGGGAGAAGAGGCTGGAGAGCGGGAGAAGAACCGGACACCTGGAGAAGAGACCGGAGACATCTGCGAAGTTGGAAGAAGACCCCCGAAGTCGAAAGAAGACCCCCGGAGCTGTCTGATAAATTACTTAAAAAACCTGTGTAGTGTGTTTTTTTTATTGACACTTTTTTCCCTAGGTGAATAGGTAGGGGTACGATGTACCCCATACTCATTCACATAGGGTGGGGGGGGCAGGATCTGGGGGCCCCCTTATTAAAGGGGGCTCCCGGATTCCGATAAGCCCCTCCACCAGCAGACCCCGACAACCAACGACCAGGGTTGTCGGGAAGAGGCCCTTGTCCTCATCAACATGGGGACAAGGTGCTTTGGGGTGGGAGGGCCGCAGGGCGCCCACTTCCCCCAAAGCATCCATGCCCCCCATGTTGAGGGCATGCGGCCTGGTACAGTTCAGGGGGGGGGACGCTTGCTCGTCCCCACCCCCTTTACCTGACCGGCCGGGCTGCGTGCTCGGATAGGGGTCTGGTATGGATTTTGGGGGGACCCCATGCCGTTTTATATCGGGGCCCACAAGCTTTAAGCTACGCCTCTGTATATGGTGGAAGCAGGAGTACCACATCAGATGTAAATCTCTACAGCAAGAGTAAGATACGGCAGAGGTGTCCCACCTTGTCTGATAGATAAATAGATAGATAGATATATAGATAGATAGATAGACAGACAGACAGACAGACAGACAGACAGACAGATAGATAGATAGATAGATATGTATATGTATATATCTATATCTATAGATATAGATATATATATATAGAGAGAGATATATATATATCTATATATAGATATATATATACGGAAAAAAAATGTAACCAGGCTATAGTTTTCTTGTAAAGACTCTGTGCTGACATACCAGTGGAACGCAGCGATCGATGGATGTTAGGGGAAAGCGCCTGCCGTATTTCAGGTCTCCCTGGGTAACTACTGTACAGTATTAAAAATAACTCTCAGGAACAAAAGGCCGGTCATCAGACAGAACTGTCCATGGTCCTGAGATAGAGATGTTACTCTACTAGTAAGCACAACAATGCCGAACATAATGAGGACGTCACCGTTTTGTGCTCCGGTTACCATAACAACAGCCGCCAAGGCCTCAGGATCAATGCAAGAAATAGGCCCTAGAAGCTACAATAGAGCAGCAGAGGATGATGGGAAAGCAGTGTGGTATGCAGGAAGAAAGGACAGGAAGGGGGGTGAATGGACAACTTCGGTGTGATGGAAAAATAATGTTTTGTGTAAAGGGGAGCAACCAGATGGTTAAAGAATAAGTAGATTTTCACTTCGATTTTCTTATCTGATTGATGTGTGATTTGATCAAAACGATTGAATATACAAACAACTGAATCGTTTTAGACTCGATTTACATTGGATTCGATCAAACTGAGTATATACTGTATGGTAAATGTATAGGGGTATACAGCAAGCTTACACAACCCCACACGCGCGCACAGCGTAAATCCTGTGGCTTGTGCACATTTCAGGATTTATGACGGCGGGCGCATATGCACATGTACCACGTACACCCGCGTACAGCCATTGTTTACTATGAGTGGCTGTGTACTGCAGCTGCCTCATCTTGGGTGTGGAACTGCACCCACAATTTACCTGCGTCTATGCACACGAGGCCTTAAAGTGGAACTTCAGGCAGATTAAAAATAAATAAATGCATTTGTTTTTTTTGTGAAAATTGGTGCATTTATTTATTTTTTTACTACTTCTGTAAGCACCTACAGTTGACATTTCAGTCTTATACCCCTACATAGCAGAACTTGGAATAAGGGAAGCAGAGCAGAGCTAGAGGCCAATCAGGTGGGCTCCAGCGCAAGTGTGCCAACAAGGAACATGCTGACAGGAGGAGAGAACAGAGGGAGGAGATCCTCAATGTGCTGCTTCTCCTTTCCCGTTCAGAGCAAGGAGAGTGTTGATCCAGCTATATTGCTTAAAGAATATGTAAACCAAGCATTTCATATTCCTGAAATGTGCCTGCTGTGCCATGTACTTGTATGAAAAAGTATCCTGTTCTCTTTATATTGCTTCCTTTGTGTGAAATCCCTGGTGTTCCTGCCAGTCCCTCTGCTTTCCTGTTAATAACTGACCACACTAAGCAGGTGAGCACAATGTGGTCAGTTCTTAAGCTCTAGTGAAAGTTGGAGTGAAGAAGTGTGGCGCTAATGGGTGGTGGGACTCCTGTTGCTAAAACAGGTAGAAAAAGTGTTTAGGAGAGAGTGAAAACTCCTTTAGTGTAAAAGTGTTTGTAAGGTATACATAAAAATATATATTGGGTAATAAACACAGTACAAGTGAAAACACAGTGTGTGTTAAAGAATATAAAAAACTCAGTAAAAAAGAAAATTTAAAAGAAACTAGTTAAGAAACAATCAAACATATATGGTACAGCAAATACATATCAATGCAAGGTGAGCTGAGTGTGTTAATCCACAGAATTGGAGTTCAATGGAGGTGGCAGACCAGAAAAAGAACACCGGTATCCCCAAGGGGAAAAAGTAAAAAAATAAAAAAATATATATACAGAGGAACTCAAAAGTCTTTTAAATGGCAAGATGGGATAGTCTCATTAAATCCCACAGGTAATTAGATGTGAACTGTCTTCTCAAGAGGTAACCTGAGGGTTATTGGGAAAGGACCCGACCAATGTGTTGGATCTTGGCTCAAATGGATAATTCCCACCAGGAGAAAGGCAGAAGCAAAAAGCAAAAGAATGCCCTTACCAGATCCGGTGGACTCACGGGCCGTAGCGGTGAGTCAAACGAGCCTATACCGTTAAACGGTGTGGGGTAAAGGTGTGTGGGAGAACTTGTAAACCATCTTGTCAGCAGTCCTCATACGAAGCACCGATTTGGAGTCCGGGGTCCCCAGGGTATGGTTCCGATCAGCAGATCACCGTTTCCTCAGAAAACCATCATATGTGCAAATAGGCAAAAAAGGAAAAAAAAGGAAGAAAACTCCACATAGTGTAAATCCTTGATTAGCAAAGAGCATAAAAGCACTTTATTTAGGGAGTGTACTCCGAAAAAATGTTGTTACAGGCAAAGGGCGGTAAAAACTCGGCCCAAAATAAATTAAAAACCGGCATAAAAGTAATAAAAACAGGCGCAGTAGATAGTGGTGGGGTATAAACATAGGACCCGACGCGTTTCGCCTCCTAAGGCTTCTGCTGGGGTATGAATAAGCCCCCCACACACAACTGCGCTTTATATACAGAGAGATTGGAGTGTAACAGCTGATCGGCGCTGTTACACGGGACAACTTCCGGGTTCAGCAGCGTCATCCGTGACACACCGGTCACATGACTTTTTGTGGCCAATCACAGGCTGGAGAGGATGGTTAGAAGCCAAGCCTCACTCCTGACCACCTATAGACAGAGAAGCAATCCCATTCGTCATATGTGACGGTCACCTGATGTGGCAATGACGATGGGACGCTCTAAAGTGCGTGTCAAGGGGAGGAGGAAGTAAAAGCCTAATGGATAGAGGCGTGGAACGCACAACACGGCGGCGATCCACGCTGATAGTAATTGTTTGTAATAAACTGATGTGATCCCGATCCCGGAAGTGTTCCCAGCATATTAGCATATGGGCATATAGAAATAAAGGTGTATATCCAATAGGTGTTTACTAACAAATCTTAGTGGGTACACATGTAAGAGTATAACAGCAATATATATGACATTTTCTAGGAATTGAAAGAAGTATAAAGAGAGATGTAAAGGGAGTTATACCTAATAGGGAAATAGGGGAGTATGCAACAGAGACTCATAAGGGAATCTATGGAAAGAAGGTGCATGTACTTGGTATGTACTGTGCACTTTAATTCTATTAAGTTAAAAGATTCCTTAATGGACTAGAGACTAGGGAATTCGAGGAACTCTTTATCCTATCTAAACAAGATAACAGGGTGGAAAAGTGAAAATGTTTATTTGATCTAGCAAGAATAGACGCTCATTTAAAGCCCCATAGGGAGTTTGAGAACATAGTAAGGGAGAGAGTCAAATGTTCAAAAAATATTAATAAAATGACAGCAATCCAGTGACATTTATAAAAATAGATGGTCCAAGGAGGTGTTGTGTAATACATAGAGTTGCCAAAGGAGGGGGGAGGGGGGGTGGTGTATCAACGCCTAAGACTGATTTATAAAGGCGTTGATATCCCACTCCACGTTCAATCCATATGGCACATAACATTTCATGAGATGTATCCAAAAAACTTCAAGCTTGAAGACACCCCTTGTGTTTGGTTCCCCCCTCCAATGTGGAACAAATTTGTCAATAATTTGAAACTTTGTTCCAGATGGATTCTGATTATGGTGAAGTAAATAGTGTTTGG
Organism: Lithobates septentrionalis; assembly: GCA_037952835.1. Taxonomy (NCBI): domain Eukaryota; kingdom Metazoa; phylum Chordata; class Amphibia; order Anura; family Ranidae; genus Lithobates; species Lithobates septentrionalis. The sequence goes on along the minus strand of JBBDGP010004529.1, from coordinate 60,537 downwards.
GAACACTATGATTGGTGCGTCCTTTTAGTATAGCTGTGATGTGTTCGTTCACTCGTATGGAGAAATTGCGTTTGGTACGTCCTATGTACTGCTTACCACAAGGGCAGGTAATAAGGTAAACAATAAATTTTGTGGTGCATGTTGCAAATTGTTTCATCTTAAATTCCTTCCCAGTGGAAGATGATGAGAAGGTTTCAATTTTGCGAGATTTGCAAACATTGAGTTTGCATACTGTACATTTCCTGCAGGGGAAAAAACCCTTAAGGTCATGAAAGAAAGATGGCGTCTTCGGAGGGTCGACAACTCCTGGTGCAATTTTGCCACCTATTGATGGTGCTCCTTTATATATCACTCCAGCTTGGTCGGGAAGTAATGGGCCCAGTATTCGATCATTTTTCAAAACCTTCCAATGTCTGGAAATGATATTCTTTATCTGCTTGTGTTGGATAGAATAGTTGGTGAGGAAGGCCCATCTATGTTTAGCATCAAGAGGTTTTTTTGGTTGTTCCACTAGTAGTGAGGAGCGGTCAATGCGTGCTATTTTCTGTATCTCCTGGTCGATTAAACCTCCATCGTAGCCCTTTTCTTGGAATCTACATTTAATAGTTTCTGCCTGTCTGAAGAAATCTGGCAAGAGAGAACAGTTACGTCTGATTCTCATCAGTTGGCTTCGAGGTACCGATTTCAGCCATGCTGTGTGGTGACAGCTGTCAGTCGGGATGTACCCGTTGCGGTCGGGGGCCTTGAAGAAGGTTTTCGTTTCTAATTGACCGTTGACAGCTGTGATTTCCAAGTCTAGGAAATGTATTACAGACGGGCTAGCTTCGTATGACAAGTGTATGCCTACCTCATTCGCATTTAGGGCCAGCATAAAGCGATTGAGGGAATCCATGGAGTCTCTCCATAGGAGGAGGATGTCGTCGATATATCTGGCCCAAAAGACTAGCTGTAATGGTCTCTGGGCGCCGACGACATCCTCCTCCCACTTGGCCATAAAGATATTAGCCAGGCTGGGGGCAAATTTAGCCCCCATGGCTACTCCCTTCGTCTGTAAGTAGTAACAGTTGTCGTACCAAAAGTAATTTGACTTGGTGGCAAAATATAACAAATCTATGATAAACCTTTTTTGTGTCAGTGGGATGTTCTTTTCTCTCGATAAAAAGAGTTCAACTGCACCTATACCTAAATCATGGGGGATGATGGTGTATAGGGAAGTAACGTCTGCGGTTACTAGTATAAGATCGTTAGTGTACGTGATTTGTTGTAATTTGTTAATAGTATCTCGAGTGTCCTTCAGAAAGGATGGTAGTGATTTTACTATGGGTTGTAAATAGTGATCAATGTATTTCCCTATGCGGGAGGTCACGGAGTTGATTCCGCTTATAATTGGGCGACCAGGAGGTTGAGTAATGTTCTTGTGTACTTTGGGCAGATAGTACATTATGGGGATACGCGGAGCTACCGGGACCAAAAAATGTTTTTCTTTTTTGTCTAGTATGCCAAGCTGGAAGCCAGTATCAATCAGGTCTGTTAGTCTTCTTTTAAAGCTTGTAGTGGGATTGGATCCAAGGGGCAGGTACGTTTCTGTGTCGCTTAGGATCCTTGTCATCTCAGCATGATAATCTTTACTGTCAAGAACGACTATCCCTCCGCCCTTATCCGCCGGGCGGATAACAAGCTCTTTGCGTTCGCAAAGAGACCTCAGGCCGATTTTAATATTGGGGTCAGAATAATATTTCTTCTTTGGGAGTCCCTCTAGATCTTCCAATACTAGATCACGGAATACCTTAATAGAAGGAGCTATAGGAGCTGGAGGGTTGAAAAGAGACGGATTCGCTAATCCCGAGTGAACTGAATGGGAGTTAGTGAGAAGATGTGAGGGCCTACTCGGATTGGACGCAATGTATCTTTGTACGTTAAGTTTGCGTACAAACTTATGTACATCTATAAAAGTAGAGAATTTGCTTAGTGTTTTAGGGGGGGGGGCAAATTTTAAACCTTTGTTAAGAACGTTGAGTTCCGCTGGGGAGAAGTCAGCTTTGCTTAGATTGAAGATGCCACTGTCTTTTAAACCCTTTTTCTCTTTATTGGAACGCCTCCCCCCTCGGGTGCCGCGTTTTGTTCTAGGTTTCGTATGGGGTATTCCTGTTCTCTGTGAAAACCCCCCTGGTACAGAGGTTGTGGTTTGGCCTGGTTGTAGTTAAAAGGTGACCTGTCAGGGTAGTCTCTATCTCCGTGTTCATAACGGTATTGAGAATTGCGGTAGTCGTTCGGTCGTTCATCTCTAAGAGGTGAGAATCTATTTCTTGTATTGATCGGGGTTCTTTGCGGATAGGGTTGATAATATTGGTATTCGTTTCGACTTGTGTTGCGTCTTCGGGGGGAGTAGTCCTGTCTATAGTCCTCATAGTGCTTTGCTTTTTGCTTCTGCCTTTCTCCTGGTGGGAATTATCCATTTGAGCCAAGATCCAACACATTGGTCGGGTCCTTTCCCAATAACCCTCAGGTTACCTCTTGAGAAGACAGTTCACATCTAATTACCTGTGGGATTTAATGAGACTATCCCATCTTGCCATTTAAAAGACTTTTGAGTTCCTCTGTATATATATTTTTTTATTTTTTTACTTTTTCCCCTTGGGGATACCGGTGTTCTTTTTCTGGTCTGCCACCTCCATTGAACTCCAATTCTGTGGATTAACACACTCAGCTCACCTTGCATTGATATGTATTTGCTGTACCATATATGTTTGATTGTTTCTTAACTAGTTTCTTTTAAATTTTCTTTTTTACTGAGTTTTTTATATTCTTTAACACACACTGTGTTTTCACTTGTACTGTGTTTATTACCCAATATATATTTTTATGTATACCTTACAAACACTTTTACACTAAAGGAGTTTTCACTCTCTCCTAAACACTTTTTCTACCTGTTTTAGCAACAGGAGTCCCACCACCCATTAGCGCCACACTTCTTCACTCCAACTTTCACTTGCAACGGTCATATTGCTGTGTTGGCTGCTTCACTTCCATCCAAGAGCTGGCGCAACTTTTACATTTTTTCCTTAAGCTCTAGTCCCTAGTCTTCAATGATCAGACTTGTCCTGACACGCCCCACCCTCTGCACAACTATTTACTGGGAAGTTCAGTGTACTGCTGTTTCTCCTCCCCCAGCTCATATGCATCTGAGAACAGTGGGAATGTGATCACTTTTGTATACATTTTGTATATATAATGTTTTTTATATTTATATATAAATGTTTTGCCTTTCATTTCTATTTTAAACTGAATGGGTTGTTTTACCAGGTGATCGTTTACAATCACTTTAACCTCTTCCCACCTGCACTATAGCTGAATGACAGCTACAGCGTGGGCTCACTTTGCAGGGAGGGAGTCTATTGATATCCTCCTGTGATCATGCTGCCCACAAACCCCTGCAGCGTACAGGTGGCGCGCTCTGCGATCACTGAGTCCTTCAGGCTCAGCTGATCACAGAGTGGGGTAAAGGGCCAATCACATCGGCCCTTTATCACGTGATCAGCTGTGTCCAATCGCAGCTGATCAGGGATGTAAACACAAGCCGGTTATCTGCTTTTCTTTCCTCATGTTGAAAGCGTGAGGAGAGAAAAAGAGAGCCGATAACTGCCATGTGTTAAAGGGATATCAGCACTGATAATCGGGGCACTGATTATCAGTTTCCTGATTATCAGTGCCCACCAGTGCTGCCAATCAGTGCCCATCAGTGCCCATCAGTGCTGCCAATCAGTGCCTCCTAATCAGTGAAACCTATCAGTGCTGCTTATCAGTGTCCCCTATCAGTGCCCATCAGCACCACCTATCAGTACCCATCAGTGCCGCCTATCAGTGCCCTTCAGTGTCGCCTATCAGAGCCCATCTGTGCCACTTATCAGTGCAGCCTCATCAGTGCCTCCTCATCAGTGGCCATAAATGCCAGCTATCAGTGTCCATCAGTGCCGCCTGTGCTGCTTATCAGTGTCCCCTATCAGTGCCCATCAGCACCACCTATCAGTACCCATCAGTGCCCCCTATCAGTGCCGCCTATCAGTGCCCTTCAGTGTCGCCTATCAGAGCCCATCCGTGCCACCTATCAGTGCCCTTCAGTGTCGCCTATCAGAGCCCATCCATGCCACCTATCAGTGCAGCCTAATCAGTGCCCATAAATGCCAGCTATCAGTGCCCATCAGTGCAGCCTCATCAGCGCACGTCAGTGAAGTAGAAAAATTACCTGTTTGCAAAATTTTATAACAAACTATGAAAAATTTGTGGTCTATTTTCATTTGTTTAGCAAATATTAAAAACCCAGTGCTGATTAAATATCAACAAAAGTGTGTGAAAAACATGACAAAAATCTCATTTGGGTACAGTGTAGCATGACCGCGCAATTGTCATTCAAAGTGTGAGAGCGCTGAAAGCTGAAAATTAGCCCGGGCAGGAAGGGGGTGAAAGTGCCCAGTAGGCAAGGTGGTAAAGAAGAATTCCAGGTAAGGATATTTTATTCATTGTTACATTGATCCAGCTTGGACCATGCTGTCCATGTATCTATGCAAACATATTCATACCTGGACTTCAGCTTTAAAGCCCAACTCTGGGCAATTTTTTCCCCCATGCAGTGGCGGCTGTTCCCGCAATGTATGGCTTAACTGCTCGTTTTGTCTAGGGGTGAACACAGAGCCTACACTCCCCTTCGATTCTACAGTCAAAAAAGGCGCTCCCCCACGTCCAGTGGTGGACTGTTCCTGACGTCTTCATGTCCAGATCAGGTCTAGGGGCACGATGACGTCAGGAACAGTCTACAACACAAGACCGCTGGACCACGGAGGGGAGTCGCCAAAGAAACAAGTCTTGTGCTGGAAGAATCAGAAGTGGTGATTAGGAGACGGGATTCCCTTTCAGTGGAAACATGAATAGTTTGACCGCCACACATACGGGGAAAGAACCCACCACACAAGCACAGTTGTAATGTGCTCCAGCGAGTGAAAGGATTACTATGTACCTGAACGCCTGGTGAATAGAGCATATCACGGTCGGCACTGGCAGCGCAGAGGCCACGGAGCGGTGGAGCAGCTGCAGGACATTAGACACAGCTAATGCTCGTACGACAGAGAGGTGGTAATGTAACCCCTTTAACTCCTATATGCAGTGGTGACTCTGAACTCTTAATAACTGAAATGATATGGCCCTGACCAATGTGGACAGAAGAGCACAGTGACATTCAGCTCTGTATAGACTTCCAGCATATCCTCATACACTGGCAGTCCTGAGAGATATCGAGCCATTCTGAGTGGTCATGTGATCTGTTCCTGGTACAAACAGCATTCATTACACTGTGCGGCTTCTATATCCCCTAAACTCTATAGAGACTCTCAGCTATATATTCATCCCCACTAACTACAGGAATGGACTCTCAGCAAAATCCATGATTCAAGCATGCGCATGCAACACTATGTATGAGTCCCCCTGACCCACCAATTTAGCTGCAGTATCCATACAGCTAACGTAGATGATATCTAGCGAGGTTTTGAGTTAGGCAACCAATTGTATATATCCACTCCACTTTCCCCATCTCCCCGGGGGACCACACATGCATTAGGTCCCTCTATTATTATATTCCATACAAACATTATTTTCCTTTTTGATCTGGCGATTGGACATAGGGACCTAATACATCTGTGGGTATAAAGGCGCCTGCACTTTATGTTTTATTTCATATGTCTATATGTGTATATGTTGTATGTCTGTGTGTTGTAGGTTGATGGGCGCGCCCCGTGCTGATTGCACTGGACGGGCCCATTAAATTGTGTCAGGTGGATCAGCTCCATATATGTGATCTATTGTCGATGGTATAGCACCTGTTATTTTTCCAATAAACCTTTATATATTTTTACATACATCCTTTTCCCTCCCTTTATTGCCCACCATATCCATGGTAACCACTTTTTGGACCGAGGGAGATCACTCCCTTGTGCTTCCCCCCGGTCCTTTCCTTTGATAGCTGTTCCCGCAATGTATGGCTTAACTGCTCGTTTTGTCTAGGGGTGAACACAGAGCCTACACTCCCCTTCGATTCTACAGTCAAAAAAGGCGCTCCCCCACGTCCAGTGGTGGACTGTTCCTGACGTCTTCATGTCCAGATCAGGTCTAGGGGCACGATGACGTCAGGAACAGTCTACAACACAAGACCGCTGGACCACGGAGGGGAGTCGCCAAAGAAACAAGTCTTGTGCTGGAAGAATCAGAAGATTAGGTGAGTATATCTCGGCTTTCTGAAACCCCTTGACAAAAACGGAGCATTTACCCCCCTGCAATGTGGGCCCGGAGTTCAGCTTTAACCACAGCAGGAAAAAGTCAGGTTGCCAACCTGGCTGTGGTTATGTGGCAGAAAAGAGCACTTTTGCGCTTTCAGAATAGTAACATTTTTTTTCTTCAGTACCGACCAAAAAAAAAAAAAAAACATATATGAAGAGCTTTTTCTTTTTCAAAAGCAACTGATACATTTTTCAAATGCAAAAGAAGCCATTAAAAGTCAGGAAAGCAGCCCCAGAGCCGAGTCTCAAGTACCTGGTTACCATGGAGACTCATAAAACATGTCAAAAAAATCTTCTTGTTTATTTGCCACGATAAAGGCACAAAGAGAATCTCTTCAGTCGCCGGGCTTTGATTCCGAAATCGGGATAACGATCAGCCGCTGCCAAACACAGAGGAGGGCCAGAGGGACCCGGCTATGACGTAGGGGGGGGGGGGGGGGTGACGTGAGGACGACGGGCAAAACTTTTTTTTTAATTGAGGGAGAATTATAGAATTTTATATATATATACAGTATCTCACAAAAGTGAGTACACCCCTCACATTTTAGTAAATATTTTATTTTATATATATATATATATATATATATTATATATATATTATATATTATTATATGTTTTATCTTCTCATGTGACAACACTGAAGAAATGACACTTTGCTACAATGTAAAGTAGTGAGTGTACAGCTTGTATAACCGTGTAAATTTTCTGTCCCCTCAACATAACTCAACACACAGCCATTAATGTCTAAACTGCTGGCAACAAAAGTGAGTACACCCCTAAGTGAAAATTTCCGAATTGGGCCCAGAGTGTCAATATTTTGTGTGGCCACCGTTATTTTCCACTGCCTTAACCCTCTTGGGCATGGAGTTCACCAGAGCTTCACAGGTTGCCACTGGACTCCTCTTCCACTCCTCCATGATGACATCACAGAGCTGGTGGATGTTAGAGACCTTGCGCTCCTCCACCTTCCATTTGAGGATGCCCCACAGGCCACAGATGCTCAATAGGGTTTAGGTCTGGAGACATGCTTGGCCAGTCCATCACCTTTACCCTCAGCTTCTTTAGCAAGGCAGTGGTCATCTTAGAGGTGTGTTTGGGGTCGTTATCATGTTATCTTATTATATATATATATATATATATATATATATATATATATATATATATATATATATTTTTTTTTTTTTTTTATCATTGCACTTGAGACTAAAAAATTACATTTTAAAAAAATATTTAAATTTATATAAAGCTTATTTTAAAATCTCAAGCATTGCATAGGAATATGATTTATCTTTTGCAGCCAGCTGCAGGGGCCATTGAGAATTCTGCTATTTTACTGCTGTGCTGTGAACAGCTTGGTGTAATTTGATCTCCTGTTTACAGCTCCCGTCGCTGGAAGTGGGAAAGCACCTACATCTGTCTGTAATTCATACAGACCTGGATAGATTCGCCAAGAGAGGCAATCAGAAAACAGAAAAAAAAAATTTGGCGCTGTCTTGGCACAATAGGTGAACTCCAGCTTTTAGTCTGGCACAGTTGTACCGGCTCCTCTCCTGCACTGTAAATGGTTTACAATGATTTCGCTGAACACTATGAGCTATTCACAATGTGCAATAGAATCTGTAGCGGGTCAAATAGAGCCCACCTCATTTCCTGGCTGGATGATGTCCAGCATCACCTAGCTCCTTCAGTTCATTCATGGAGGTCTCAACATCACATGTGGGCATTACCTAGGGCAGCCTGAATGCAAATACACCCCGCTGGGGAATGTCCACTCTTACAAAACTGACAACCACCCATCAACGCATTTTGATATTTGCATAACTCCTCCCAAAAGCCCACCCACTGCTGGCATCAGAACTGAGGGCTCCTGAGAAGAGTACTGAGGCAGGGCGCTGTGATAAGAGAAGTCACAACCTTTGCCTATGTAATGAGCCAATCTGGTTCTCCCCATGCACATACATAAATGCAAACTACTTCAAAGATTTTCATATAGTAACACATGTTGACAGGTTTAATGATATTAGGTGACTCTTTATATAACCCCTTTTACAAATATAAAAAAAAAAAAGACCCCAGTTCCGCTTTACCAGCCGGTATCCTCAGATCCCAAACTGTGGTGAGTAGAACACCGCTTCCTAGGGTGTTGGTTAGTTGTAGAGTATAAAGAGTAATAGTAGATAGTTATTAGTTATACCATTGAGGAACAAAACTTACCCAACATGCATGAACATGTAGGTGAGGAAACGCCAAGCTCTGGCCCGATGCCCCGGGTGGTAGACCAATGGACTCTTCATGTACTCGGGGTGGTACGTCTGTAAAACCCACTTGTTCAGTTTGACCCCGTAACAGAGGAATACTATGATCTAGAGAGGAGAAGACAGCTTTGAGGACCATAGATGAAGAACAAAAGACTATCAAACTCTTAGGTTGGACATCATTGAGGTGACCTTATTTTTTTAATTAAAAATCATGTTATTCATCGTGTTCAGGTCCATCTGCTTTAGCCGAACATTGACTATTTTCAAATGGCCAACCATATGACAGCAGAGGTGTACTTCCTCACTTAGTGCACCTTCTCCTCTATCCCCCCCCCCCGCCCGCCCAACTTCCTAACCCCCCATTAGATATCACCTTTGTTTTTACATGGCATCCTGGCCCTGTCCTCCCATACCCATGTTATTTCTATCCGTCCCTCTTGATAGACACTCTACATTGTCATTAGGTGCGAGGTTGTGAAGTACTTTAGGCACAGTCTGTTCATGTTATTACATCGGAAGTTGACCTTTTGCGCTATGATATAAGGGCTGTTGGATATACACTCACTGGACACTTTATTAGGTACACCTTGCTAGTACCGGGTTGGACCCCCTTTTGCCTTCAAGCGGTGTTCCAGCCGTAAAATTTTTTTGAAATTTTTTTAATAAGAACACTTATCTGCCCAGGGAGCCCGCAATGTCGCCCCCCCCCCCCCCCCCCCCCGAGGCCGATCCGTCCCTCGTATCGTGTGCCGGCGCCGCCATCCTCACTAAGGGAAACAGGCAGTGGAGCCTTGCGGCTTCACTGCCCGTTTCCTACTGCGCATGCGCGAGTCCCCCGGCAATTTGTGAATGGGCCGGCTGTCTTCTGTGACACACACAGGTCCCAGAAAGACACAGCGCCCAAATTTCCCAGAAAACAACGCGAGGAGGAGAAGAATGAAGATCACCGCGGAATAGGAAGTGGCAGATTAGGACGATCTGCCTAGCAACAGGCATTTCTGGTAAGTAAAAACATTTTTTTTTCTTCAAATGTTTTTTAATGTATTTTAAGGCCTCATGCACACAAGACGCTGTTAAATGCGCGTTCAGAGGCAGTTGGACACTTTTTTTAACTGCCCCTGAACTCATTCAATGTTATCCTATGTGTCCATGTACACAGTCTCGTTTTTTGGCGTTTTTAGGCAGTTGTGTTTAACCTCGTTTTTCCAGAAGCAAAAAAATGGGTTCAGACGCAAAAGTTTTCCACGTTTCAGACGCCAAACGCGGCTAAACGCGGTACCCGCGTTTGTTTTTTAAGGAACCCTATTTTTTGGACCAGGAAACACAGAAATATGATGGTAAACTGCAGCAGAGAATGACATTTTGCGACCCAATTTTGGAGCCCCATATCTGTAGGAACCCCAAATTTGGTTTGCTAACACAGTGGAACTAGCACTATAACATATCCATATTTGAGGTTCCTAGCACCAAGTGGCCCCGAGATACAGGGCCCCAAAGTCGGGTCGCAAAATGTCAAGCACTTTTCTGCAGCAGAGAATGACATTTTGTGACCCAAATTTGGGGCCCCATATCTCGGGCCACTTGGTGCTAGGAACCCCAAATTTGGATATGGTGTATTGCTAGTTCCACAAATGTGGGGTTCCTAGCACTAAGTGGCCCCGAGATATGGGGCCCCAAATTCAGGTCGGAAATTGTGATTCTCTGCTGCAGAAGTGCTTGACATTTTGCGACCCGAATTTGGGGCCCAGAATCTCTGGGCCACTTGGTGCCAAGAACCCCAAATTTGGATATGTTGTATTGCTAGTTCCACTGTGTTAGCACACCAAATTTTGGGTTCCTAGCACCAAGTGACCTCGAGATACGGGGCCCCAAGGCCGCAAAATGTCATTCTCTGCTCTGCAGACGCTTCTAGACGCAAACGCGGTAAAACGCGGCTAAACACGGCTAAACACGGCATGCAAACGTGGCAAAATGGGCGTTTCTAAACACTGGTTTCAGCTTTTAAAAACATGTGTTCAGCAGAGTTTGCACCGGCGTTTTTATGTTTTTTTTTTTTTTTTAGGGTGGACCTCCGCTTTCAGAACTGCCTTCATTCTTCATGGCATAGATTCAACAAGGTATTGGAAACATTCCTCACAGATTTTGGTCCATATTGACATGACCTCATCATACAGTTGCTGCAGATTTGTCGGCTGCACATCCATGACGCAAATCTCCCGTTCCACCACATCCCAAAGGTGCTCTATTGGATGGGATCTGATAAATGTGGAGGTCATTGGAGTACAGTCATATTCAAGAAACCAGTGGTGAGATTATGGTAGCTTTGTGACATGGTACATTATCCTGCTGGAGCCATCAGAAGATGGGGACACTGTAGTCATAAAGGGATGGACATGGTCAGCAACAATACTCAGGTAGGCCGTGGTGTTTAAATGATGCTCAATTGATAATAAGGGGCCCAAAGTGTGCCAAGAAAATATCCCCCACACCATTACATCACCACCAGCCTGAACCCTTGATACAAGGCAGGATGGATCCATGATTTCATGATGTTTACACCATATTTTGACCCTACCGTCTGAATGTTGCAGCTGAAATCGAAACTTAGTTTCCTGTTCTTAGCTGACAGGAGTGGCACCTGGTGTGGTCTTCTGCTGCTGTAGCCCATCTGCTTCAAGGTTTGATGTGGTGTATGGTTTGGTATTCTGCATACCTTGGGTGTAAGGAGTGATTATTTGGGTTACTGTTGCCTTTCTATCATCTCAAACCAGTCTGCGCATTCTCCTCGGATCTCTGATATCAAAGGCATTTTCATCCCCACAACTGCCGCTCACTGGATATTTTCTCTTTTTCGGACCATTCTCTGTAAACCCTAGAGATGGTTGTGTGTGAAAATCCCAGTAGATCAGCAGTTTTTGAAATCCTCAGACCAGGCACCAACAACCATGTCACCTTCAAAGTCACTTAAATCCCCTCTCTTCCCCATTCCGATGCTCCGTTTGAACTTCAGCAAGTCACCTTCACCACGTCTAGATGCCTAAATGCATTGAGTTGCTGCCATGTGATTGGCGGATTAGCAATTTGTTTTACCAAGCAATTGAACAGGTGTACCTAATAAATAGTGGCCGATGAGTGTATAAATGATTGTTATGTGGCCATGCTCTCTTTCATATGCACCAAGCACATCACTATATGTTTATGTACTTGTAGGCAGGTGCAGTTAGCTATTTTGCAATTAGGTGGCTCTGTACCAGAATAGTGTTTGGTTATAGAAAGTAGGGTCATCAGGCGCTAGGCCCCTTTTAGGTAGAGCCCTCCTGCAGTGATGTCATGGGTGAGTCAGTGCCCTGTTATAAGCCATGTTGGGAGGAGTCCTAGCAGCACTTGGGGCAGGGGGGCTAAACACCCCAGAGATATGTGGATATAACCAGAATGTGTAGGCCATGGATAGGGCCGGAGGCCAGGAGCAGTAAACCTGCCCTCAGGAAGAGCTGGCTGTAGTCTTTCTGCCCATTATGAAGGTGGGGGCTAGGGCGGATTGCAAAAGGCCTTTCAGGCCAGGCCAAGAGTTCCCTGTGTAAGGCTGCTTCCCTGGAGGGTCCCAGGAGAAGAGACTACAGAGAGCACAGTCCTGTGAGCCTAACATCAATAGTATGCAAGCTCTTGGAGGGGATGATAAGGGACTATATACAAGATTTTAGTAATGAAAACAGTATCATTAGCAGTAATCAGCATGGATTCATGAAGAATCGTTCTTGCCAAACCAATTTCCTAACCTTCTATGAGGAGGTGAGTTGCCATCTAGATAAAGGAAGGCCCGTAGACGTGGTGTATCTGGATTTTGCAAAAGCATTTGACACAGTTTCCCATAAACATTTACTGTACAAAATAAGGTCCGTTGTCATGGACCATAGGGTGAGTACATGGATTGAAAACTGGCTACAAGGGCGAGTTCAGAGGGTGGTGATAAATGGGGAGTACTCAGAATGGTCAGGGGTGGGTAGTGGGGTCCCCCAGGGTTCTGTGCTGGGACCAATCCTATTTAATTTCTTCATAAATGACCTGGAGGATGGGATAAACAGTTCAATCTCTGTATTTGCAGATTTTGATACTAAGCTAAGCAGGGCAATAACTTCTCCGCAGGATGTGGAAACCAAAAAGATCTGAACAAATTAATGGGGTGGCAGCTACATGGCAAATGAGGTTTAATGTAGAAAAATTTAAAATAATACATTTGGGTGGCAAAAATATGAATGTAATCTATACACTGGGGGGAGAACCTCTGGGGGAATCTAGGATGGAAAAGGACCTGGGGGTCCTAGTAGATGATAGGCTCAGCAATGGCATGCAATGCCAAGCTGCTGCTAACAAAGCAAACAGAACATTGGCATTAATAAAAGGAGTAACTACAGAGCTAAAACGATAATTCTCCCACTCTACAAGACTCTGGTCCAGCCGCACCTAGAGTATGCTGTCCAGTTCTGGGCACCAGTCCTCAGGAAGGATGTACTGGAAATGGAGCGAGTACAAAGAAGGGCAACAAAGCTAATAAAGGTTCTGGAGGACACTAGTTATGAATAAAGGTTGGGAGCACTGAACTTATTCTCTCTGGAGAAGAGACGATATGATTTAAATTTACAAATACCATACTGGTGACCCCACAATAGGGATAAAACTTTTTTGCGGAAGGGAGTTTAACAAGACACGTGGCCACTCATTAAAATTAGAAAATAGTTTTAACCTTAAACTGCGTAGAGGGTTCATTACTGTAGGAGCGGCAAGGATGTGGAATTCCCTTCCACAGGCGGTGGTCTCAGCAGGGGGTATCATAGTTTAAAAAAACTATTAGATAAGCACCTGAATGACCGCAACATACAGGGATATACAATGTAATACTGACATATAATCACACACATGGGTTGGACTTGATGGACTTGAGTCTTATTTCAACCTCACCTACTATGTAACTATGTAACATTTTTCAAGAGCCTACCTCGTAATGGAAGAAGGTAGGTAGTAAATTATAATCACCACCTTGTTCCACTTCCAAGCCTTGGAAGGTTGTACTGATGCCCTGATATAAAAAGGAGGTTGGATTTGGTCACTTGCCTGAGTCAGGGTTACAGCTGCCATGAAGACGGGCGGTGGGCATGGCCGATGTTGGTAGAAGTACCAGCGTCTCTCCATCTCCCCAGGCAAAATCTCGTAGGCCACATAGCGGACAAACCTCTTGTAGACACCCAGCCCATCCTGGTCAAGCAGAACATCACGGGGAAGAGCTCGCTGACCGCTGCTAATGGCTCTTCGGAAGCTGCTGGACCTCTTGCTGCTTATCTGTGGCAGAATTGGGAATAATTTTTTTGAAATACTTTATTGAAATTTACATATTTGTAACAAGCACAAGTACCATTGTTATTTACCAACCCACTTTCTTGCCATGCTATAACGGGAGAGAAGCCCAGACTGTATGTGCTATATGTCCACATCCTAGAAAATCACGTACAACTATGAACAGAATATGGAGTCATAGATGAGAAACTGATTTTCTCTTTTATATGTCCACACAAAGTCTATAACTACATATTCTGTTCATGGTTGTACATTTCTTGCTACGCTATGCTGCTCCTATGTGCAGCCATTAACACTGCTGCAAACCAAAGGTGTGAAAAAAATTAATTGGATTAAAACTCAAAAGAGAATAAAAATAAATTAGAACATAAATAATTCCAAGGCACTCAGTCTAGAGTTGGGTCATTGTTGCCTGAACAATTATCCTAGACCAGAGGTCTTCAAACGTACTAAACAAAGGGCCAGTTTACAGTTTAATAGGTTTTAGCCGGGCCAGGCTGTGGCCAATGGGAGTAGAAAATGCCCCATCAGTGGTGGGAGAAATAGTGTCCCATTGTTGTAATCAATGAGAGGAATAGTGCCAATTGTTGATGTCAGTGGGAGAAATGGTGCCCCTTTGTTGGTGTCAATGTGAGAAATGCTGCCCCATTGTTGGGGTCAGTGGGAGAAATGGTGCCCCTTTGCTGGTGTCAATGGGATAAATGGTGCCCCATTGTTGGTGTCAGTGGGAGGATAGTGCCACAAGGGCTAAGTAAAGGCAACCAAAGGGCCGCATCTGGCCCCTGGGCTGCAGTTTGGTGACCACTATCCTAGACAATCTCAAGATTCAACTCGCCTTCAGTATTCACTTTACCCAAGACCATATATTCTTCCATCCTAGACCTGCTACATTCCATGCTATCCAGCCTTTATAAAAGTTTAAATAAAAAAAAAACCTTTTACTCACCTTGGTGGATGAGGCATTGATTTGCTGCATCTGTCCCCCGTCATCTCTATACTGAGAACTGAGCGATCAAACACCACTGATCGCTCAGTTCTCCCCCTCTGCTCTGAGCAGAGAGCCGGGGACTGTCAGTCCCCGGCTCTCTGCTCTGCCCCTCCAGCTCTCACTGAAGTGCTGGGCTGGAGAAGAAATGGTCGGCTCAGTCTTCCAGCGATGCAGCTGAGAGGCTGAGCCAGCTGCCGACATTACATTTGGGATCTTTCCCCAGCCTGAATGAATAAGTGCTTTTTTAGCGTGAAACACGTCAACAGATCTTGCATATATTCTGTACTGTGCGCTCAGTAGAAAAGGCCAATGTTACTATGAATATGGATGCAGCTCAGGCCCTATATATATGAGAACTCTCAAAAAGACACATTGCACATGGGACTTTGGAAGAGTTGCACCAAACAAAAATAAATCAATACATCCTTAAAAGAATGCAGTTTTTAATCACATGTATGATTAAAATCATATAAAAATTCAAAAGAATATATGCAATAACCCATAGTTGTATGATGGCACATATACATAGAAAGATGATTGGTTGATATCCTACGACTCAACGCGTTTCGTGAAAAAAAGTTCACTTTTCAGGAGATAGTACTATTGGATGGAATATCTGCAGAGGGACATCACCATTAGTATACTGTAATAAAAAGAGAGAGAGAAAAAAAGGAGAGAAAAAAATATACCGGAGAAAATATCCTCAAGGGAAAAAAAAGCTTTGCAGAAATACATTGATGAGCAGTACAGAAAAAATATTGACTTACCCATCAGACACACAACATGTATAGAAAGCGCATATATACAGTGGGGCAAAAAAGTATATAGTCAGCCACCAATTGTGCAAGTTCTCCCACTTAAAAAGATGAGAGAGGCCTGTAATTGTCATCATAGGTATACCTCAACTATGAGAGACAAAATGTGGAAACAAATCCAGACAATCACATTGTCTGATTTTTGAAAGAATTTATTTGCAAATTATGGTGGAAAATAAGTATTTGGTCACCTACAAACAAGCAAGATTTCTGGCTCTCACAGACCTGTATCTTCTTCTTCAAGAGGCTCCTCTGTCCTCCACTCATTACCTGTATTAATGGCACCTGTTTGAGGTTGTGGACAGGTGTCTTTTATGCTGATAACAAGTTCAAACAGTCACACTCCAAACTCCACTATGGTGAAGACCAAAGAGCTGTCGAAGGACACCAGAATCAAAATTGTAGACCTGCACCAGGCTGGGAAGACTGAATCTGCAATAGGCAAGCAGCTTGGTGTGAAGAAATCAACTGTGGGAGCAATAATTAGAAAATGGAAGACATACAAGACCACTGATAATCTCCCTCAATCTGGGGCTCCACGCAAGATCTCACCCCATGGAGTCAAAATGATCACAAGAACGGTGAGCAAAAATCCCAGAACCACGCGGGGGGACCTAGTGAATGACCTGCAGAGAGCTGGGACCAACGTAACAAAGGCTACCATCAGTAACATACTACACCGCTAGGGACTCAGACCCTGCAGTGCCAGACGTGTTTAAGCCAGTACATGTCCGGGCCCGTCTGAGGTTTGCTAGAGAGCATTTGGATGATCCAGAGGAGGATTGGGAGAATGTCATATGGTCAGATGAAACCAAAGTAGAACTGTTTGGTAGAAACACAACTCGTCGTGTTTGGAGGAGAGAGAATGCTGAGTTGCAACCAAAGAACACCATACCTACTGTGAAGCATGGGGGTGGTAACATCATGCTTTGGGGCTGCTTCTCTGCAAAGGGAACAGGACGACTGATCCGTGTACATGAAAGAATGAATGGGGCCATGTATCGTGAGATTTTGAGTGCAAACCTCCTCCCGTCAGTTAGGGCATTGAAGATGAAATGTGGCTGGGTCTTTCAGCATGACAATGATCCCAAACACACCGCCCGGGCAATGAAGGAGTGGCTTTGTAAGAAGCATTTCAAGGTCCTGGAGTGGCCTAGCCAGTCTTCAGATCTCAACCTCATAGAAAACCTTTGGAGGGAGTTGAAAGTCTGTGTTGCCCAACGACAGCCCCAAAACATCACTGCTCTAGAGGAGATCTGCATGGAGGAATGGGCCAACATACCAGCAACAGTGTGTGACAACCTTGTGAAGACTTATGCCGCGTACACACGGTCTTACTTTTCGTCTACAAAAGTCAGACAGCCTTTCCGACAGACTTCCGGCAGACTTTCGGTGGACTTGCGGCGGACTTGCGGCCTACTTTCTAACGAACGGACTTGCCTACACACGACCACACAAAAGTCGGTCGGATTCGTACGTGATGACGTACACCGGACTAAAATAAGGAAGTTCATAGCCAGTAGCCAATAGGTGCCCTAGCGTGGCTTTTTGTCCGTCGGACTAGCACACAGACGAGCGGATTTCGGGGTCCGTCGTAGTTACGAAGTAAAGTTTTGAAGCATGTTTCAAATCTAAAGTACGTCGGATTTGAGGCTAAAAAAGTCAGTTGAAAGTCCGGAGAAGCCCACACACGATCGGATTACCAGCCAGCTTTAGTCCATCAGCGTCTGTTGGACTTTTGTAGACGAAAAGTACGACCGTGTGTACGCGGCATTACAGAAAACGTTTGACCTCTGTCATTTCCAAGAAAGGATATATAACAAAGTATTGAATATAACATTTGATATTGACCAAATACTTATTCTCCACCATAATTTGCAAATACATTCTTTCAAAAATCAGACAATGTGATTGTCTGGATTTGTTTCCACATTTTGTCTCTCATAGTTGAGGTATACCTATGATGACAATTACAGGCCTCTCTCATCTTTTTAAGTGGGAGAATTTGCACAATTGGTGGCTGACTAAATACTTTTTTGCCCCACTGTATATATGCGCTTTCTATACATGTTTTTTTTTCTTCTTCTTTTTTTGGGTGCAACTCTTCTAAAGACCCATGGGCAATGTGTGTCTTTGAGTATTCTAGTGCTGTGATGTCTTTTATGTTCAGTTTGCTACAAAAAATTTTTTGGAATCATCCTACTAGAGTGTGTGCCCATCCACTTCTTTTAGGAGTGCACACTGTTTATGTCAGAATTAAGTCACATCATGTCCTTGCACATCAGGACTGCATGTCCCATCATGCTTTGTATGCCACGCGCATAGTGCCCTGTGTGCTTCTGAGCTTTGAGTTTCCTATTTATGTCGATTTGTTGTTTGCATGGAACATTGGCACACAGGAATGTAGCCTCGGCAGGAAGCGTGCACATACAGGTGGCTACGCTGGGGCTCCAGGGGTTCCTGCAAGGCAGCGTTGCCACCCTATAGACATAAATCAGGTCAAGAGAGAGATTTTAATGCTGAATTTGAGGAAACGACAGGCTGCAATGGAAATTCAAACTGAAAGCAATATAGGAAGTCTGTTACAATATCTCTTGTTGCAGGGGGGAGGATTTAGTAAGGCAGGGTTCACATATTGGATGCAGATTTACCGGAATCCAGTTCGCATGACATGCGAGTGTGACCGGCTCCCAATGGAGCCGGTGCACATAGGTCCCCGAAAGGGTCCTGTGCGTGTTTGGGTCCAATTCAGGTGCAAATTCAGACCTGATTTGCACCTGAACCAGTGAACAGGAACACCCCCGACCCCATGCTGGGAACCGCGGCCGTACATCTGTGAACCCAGCCTCACATCTCAAATGTTCAATTAATTTTTAAAAAAAATGCAAGTTTATTTCAACGCCATATTTATGTTTAGGAACTGAACATTATTACTCGAAAAAGACCATAAGATACAAACGCACAGTAAGGCTCCATGCACACTAGAGCTCATAAACGGACGTTTTTTGGAGTTTGGGCGTTTTTTTTAATAGCCCATAAACTCCACTCTATGTTATCCTATGTGTCCATGCACATATGGACGTTTTTGAACATTTATCAGCAGTGGAGTTTATGGGCTGTTTTCTGAATCGCGTTCAGGAGTCGTTTTTCTGACCACAACAAAGCCAAACGCTCGTAAACGCTGATAAACGTCGATAAATGCTCAAAAATGTGGCTCACCAGCGGTTTTTAACGTTTTTGATCCATTGAAAAGAATTTTTTTTTTTTAAAACGCTAACGTGGAAAAACGCTAACAAACGCTAATAAACGCTATTGCAAAAACGTTAAAAAACGTTGAAAGACTCACTCCAAAGCTACTGGCGTTGTTATAACCTTACTTTAACGTCCAGTGTGCATGGAGCCTAAGACACGCAAACTTATGCCTTTTGTTTTTACTGCACAGTTCACCGCAGAATTAGCTCAAAGGCGGAATTACGTTTTAATGGAAAAAAATTACGTTTACGTTTTAATGGAAAAAAAATTCCACTGGGTTAGTGTTATTTCCCCATTCCATCCAGACAGCTAAACACCGCTTTATCATTTAATCCAGAGCAACGGGAACTAGATTGACAGGTGACACGCTGTCCGTCCTGAAAAGAGCGAGATATAGGAAAAAGCAATCTGTATTCAACTCTCCAGAGAAATACATTCTATCGCCTGGAATTTCAACCAGTGTTTGTGATGGAAAATTAAAAAAATAAAATAAACTACGTTGACTATGTTAAAGGAGAGTTGTTAAAAACAATGTGCTGCCTGTGCTTTGGTTTTCTTACAAGGTTATTCATTTGGTGATAAAGGGAGAGTGCAGAGTATTTTGCTAAACTCTTTTGCCCCGTACACACGGTCGGATTTTCCGATGGGAAATGTTGGATGTGAGTTTGTTGGCAGTAAGTCCGACCGTGTGTATTCTCCATCAGACATTTGTTGTCGGACTTTCTGCCAACAAATGTTGGCTAGCATGTTCTCAAATTTTCCGCCAACAAATGTCTGTTGTCTGATTTTCCAATCGTCTGTACGCAAGTCCGTCCGACAAAAGTCCAAAGTACAAACACGCATGCTCGGAAGCAGAAGCGGTCGGTCTTGTAAACCAGCGTTCGTAATGGAGAATTAACATTCCTGACGCTGCAAATTATGAAATCTCCAAATACAGCGCACAATTCTCTTCTTCTATAACCACTAGCTGCCCGCCCACTGTCATATGACGGTGGGACGAGGCAGCTCTCGTTCTGGGCAGACGTCATATGACGTGATCGCCTTCTCGAGCCACTAGGGGGCATGCGCGCCGGTGGCGGCACGCGCGCGCCGCGTCACTGGGGACCCGATGCGCGTGCCCATCGGCCGCGATGTCTGCCGGGCACCCGTGATTGCCCAGTAACTGAGCAGGACCACACACAGATCCACGTCCTGTCATAGGAGAGGAGAATGATGGTGTGTCCCTTGTACATAGGGACACTGATCGGTCACCTCCCCCAGTCAGTCCCCTCCCCCCACAGTTAGAATCACCTCTCTAGGACACACATTAACCCCTTGATCACCCCCTAGTGTTAACCCCTTCCCTGCTAGTCACATTTACACAGTAATCAATGCATTTTTATAGCACGGATCGCTATATAAATGTGAATGGTCCCAAAAATGTGTCAAAAGTGTCCGATATGTCCGCCTCAATATCGCAGTCACAATAAAAATCGCAGATCGCCGCCATGACTAGTAAAAAAAAATAAATCAATAAAAATGCTATAAATCTATCCCCTATTTTGTAGACGCTATAAATTTTGCGTAAACCAATCAATATACGCATATTGCGATTTTTTTAACCAAAAATTTGTAGAAGAATACATATTGGCCTAAACTTAGGAAAAAATTTGTTTTAAAAAAAATAAATTGGATATTTATTACAGCAAAAAGTAAAAAATATTGTGTTTTTCAAACTTGTCCCTCTTCTTTTGTTTATAGCACAATAAATAGAAACCGCAGAGGTGATCAAATACCACCAAAAGTAAGCTCTATTTGTGGGGAAAAAAATTATAAAAATTTCATTAGGGTGCAGTGTTGCATGACCGCGCAATTGTCATTCAAATTGCGACAGCACTGAAAGCTGAAAAATGGCTTGGGCAGGAAGGGGGTGAAAGTGCCCGGTATTCAGGTGGTTAATGGGATAATAATGAAGCTGCTTTTCTGGTGATACTGATTAGGTTTTTGCAAACAAATTTTCAAAGGCTTTTTTTTCTAGTGATATCAAGAATAATATTATTATGATTTTTTTTTTTTTTTGTGCAAGTTACCACAACACCATTATCCCGTAGTTTTTAAGATCAAAGATACAACTATGTTGGTGTCCCTTGTTAATTTTACATTGTATTTTTTTTTAAATGTAACTGCCTAGTCCCAAACTGTCATTTGAAGTAAAACACATAGCCAAGTATTATTCTACACAATTTTTTTATTGTGCATTAAAAGAAAAAAAATTAGACACGCTATCTGCCAATAGAACTTAAAGTGGTGTTCCGGCCGAAATTATACTTTTTAAATAAAAATACCCCTATAATACACAAGCTTAATGTATTATAGTAAAGTTAGTCTGTAAACTAAGGTCTGTTTTCTTAGTTTATAGGAGTAGTTTGTTATTTTATAAACTTACAGCAGGCTGTGGCCATCTTAAGTGTGGGCATCTGAAGCCAGACTGTATTTCTTCCTGGATCTCATCCTTGCAGATCTCGCACATGCTCAGTGCAGCACAAGCAGTGTAATAGGTTTCAGGTCAGGTTTCCATAGCAACGGCAGTATCAGAGGAAGTTGCCGCCCCTTCCCAGAAGGCATTGCAAACAGGAAATGATGCGATGGGCCGCGGCCAGGGAGGAGGAAGTGAAAAATGAATACAGCAGATATACAGTAGGTGCTGAGAAAAAAAAATAAAAAAATATCCAATTCGTTTACAGTGCACAGTTTAGTGAGGGATGCTGAAGAGTTGTAAAAGTGGGTGGAACTCCACTTTAACCAAAAAGTGCATTCTATGCATCCAAAAATATAGAAAATTTACCAAATCAAATCATTATTATTCAACCAAAAAAATAATGTCAAACCAATAACTCCAAGGCTAATAATAAACAACACGTTATCTCCTCCGATTGAACTGAAAAGCACGAAATGAAAAGCGATAAATGAAAAAAGAAAAGCGCAAATCAGCACTCACCAAACATCTACTAACACGAAATTAGCAGAAGGAGCCCAAAGGGTGGCGCTAAAGAGCTGAAAAACCACGTAGTACGTCTTGTACGTCACTAGATTCGTAATTGTTGGCCAACATTTGTGTGACCGTGTGTATGCAAGACAAGTTGGAGCCAACAACCTTCAAACAAAAATCCACGGTTTTGTTGTCGGAAAGTCCGATCGTGAGTACGGGGCATTTGAGTTTAGCAAAAGGTGTTACAAAACAGAGTCTTCTGGGCATACCCGGCTCAAGTCATACAAAACTTAGAAACAGACATCATAGAAAAAGATCTGTATAGTCGAACACTCACCAGTGGTTGACAAAACTTGCTCAGAGTCCAAAAAGGACAGTGTCACAGAGAATTAGTGTCCCTTGCAATGAAATCTGGGAAACGCCTAAGAATGCACCGGAGGGCATAATACCGATAGAAATACATCTAATCCAGTGTTTTTCAAACTTTTTTCAGTCAAGGCACCCTTTAAAATCTTGCACAATCTCCAGGCACCCCATTCTAAAGTGTAAAACAATAAACTAATTGTTTTACATAACGCAGCAACATACACACAAGTAGGACATCCAAGGTTAGAGGTAATGTATTCTTCCAAAGCAAATACACCTTTGCACACTGGTACTGACTAGTATTCCAATGTTTCTCTTCTCCCTCAGTTTCTCTCCCTCACTCAGCTGTTACCCCAGTTGACGGAGAGAGGAGCAGGGGAGACTCAAACAAGGATGCTGTGTAGGTGCCCAATGTCCTCCTTAGCAACTAATGACATAATTAGTGATTAGGACACTGGAAGCTAGACGGTTGTAATGGTGAACAATTCAAGCAGGCTTCATCCACCCGCTGGCTTGTACACAAATTTTGGGCAATTTTTAGATATTCTGCAAAGGCACCCCTGAAGAAACCTGAAGGCACCCTGGTTGAAAAAGGCTGGTCTAATCTGGCATACTCAGAACACAATGCTAGGCAGTTCTAGGTCATCAGAGAAGCTAGGCATGGAGAGGGCTGGGAAGATCTCCTAAAGACACATCAAATAGCCGTAACACAAGAGTTAAGCCATACTGTATATCCCAAATTTTATGAAATTTCTTAGGACAGCCCCTGGAGACATATGTATCTTTGTATAGGGGAGTCACTAAATTCACTAGAGGTTTCCAATAGTCTAAGGAAGGGGCTACGACTGCCTGCCATTTGAGGACTATTGACTTCCTGGCATAGAATAATAGGAGACCCAGTAAGGTCTAGACTGCTCTGGTATGAGCCAAGGCCTCCACCAGGCCCAAAATGCAAACATCACTCTGGCACGGAACTCGTTTGGTGGTCAAAGGAAATATAAATTGCAGTACTTATTCCGAAAAACTGTGAATACACGGGCAAGCCCATAGCATGTGCATTTAATCCGTAGATTCATCCAAACATCACCAGCAATGGGGAGAAGATTGAGGGAAAATTTTATGTAGCCTATGGGGCGTTACGTAAACTCTATGCAATATTTTAATTTGGATTTGGAGGTCTCTGGCAGAAACAGGAGCAGATACTCCCAAATTTTCTCCCAGTCCTTTCCGTCCACCTCCAGCACCTCTGCCACCCAAGAGGCACACAGCTTCTCCAGCCCATTGTGGACCAATGGCTTAGGGGTGGATTATTTAGGGCTGCTCAGTGTTTTACAGGCTGCTGCTCTGTTACTTTTCCTTGTCTTATAGAGGATTCTAAAAGTATATAGAGAGAGAGAACACAACAGACAGCCTGAATATTTATGGAACTCCAGACAATCCCTGGCGAGCTGTGCCCAGAAGGTGGTGAGAGAGCCCATAAATAGTCTGAGGCCTGATGTGCAGTGTTCCTGGGTCCAGTCCTGCAGGAGGAAACTCCTGTGAGAGTGCTCTGCCCCCTGGTGCAGGATACTTGAGGAAGTCTTAAGGAAGACATTGAGTTCCCAGCTAGGCTTACAATGGGGATGGGCCTATATGTAAATCCATGTCCGGGGATCAAGTTAGGCCTGGAGAAGTGTCAAGGCTGGGCTCAGCCCTTCCTTCTCCGAGCTGGCCGCTCAGCTGTCGGCTAATTGGCAGCTCCTATCTCTCCACAGTTACTCAGCTGTTGATGATATCCTGCTCGTCAGTCCTGCCTACTTAAGCCATTCAGCCCAGTGGAGCTCTGCCTTCACCTTGGTCAACATCACAGAAACTATCCCCTGCGATCCTCTTCAAGATTTGCTTTGCTGGCATGCCTTCTAGCTCCAGATCCCGCTTGCTGTTCCACTACATTGACCCCTGACTTCTGGTTTGGCTGACTATCCGTTCCGGTTACTGAACTTTGGCTATGTTTTGACTATAATTGTTATTTTTACTTTTATTATTAAACAAGTGTGATTCAACTGTACTTCTGTCTCGGCCTGATTTCATGGTTTCTGACAAGAAGCTTACTGGAAAGAGCCAGGATTTTTTTTGCCTACAGACCCATTCAGACGTTATGAATGGGCTTTGCCCATTCACAAAGTGTTAATGGGTCTTTAGGTAAATTGTAGGGGGTGATATAAGGGTTAAATTAAAGTAGAACTGTAGGCAAAACTTTTTTTTACATTTTGGATAGAGTAAGAGAGAGCCATAACCCCTGTCAGTTTATTTTTGCCTTCTGTGTGCCATTGGGGGAGATTTCCCTTCACTTCCTGTCCCATAGCCATAACAGGAAGTGAGAGGAAATCCCTGTAAATTAAGGGAATTCCTTGTAGACCCCCAGATCACTAAAACTCGTGTCCCCATCAAAAAACAAAAAAAAGTTTTGCCTTTAGTTGTACTTTAAGGTTAGGAATGAAAAGCGAATAAATCTACCAGTCTGCTATCCAGTTTTGGTCACCAGTCCTCAGGAGGGATGTGCTGGAACTGGAGAGAGCCCAAAGAAGGGCAGCAAAGCTAATAAGCAGACTGGAGGACCTCAGTTACGGGGAGTAACTACAAGCATTAAATTTATTCTCCCTGTGGAAGAGACGCTTAAGAGGAGACTTGATAGTGATATACACATATCTCATTGGTGATTCTAGTGTAGACAGAAAACTATTCAGTCCTAGGCCGCTTAAGAGGGCATATGGCCACCCAATGAGGTTGGACGAAACGCAGTTAAAAGTGGTTATAAAGGCTCAAGGTTTCTTTACCTTCATGTATTCTATGCATGAAGGTAAAAATCCTTCTGTGTCCAGCAGCCCCCCTAAAAATCCCATCTTGATACAGCTATGTGCATGAGAGCCTTGGCTCTCTGGGGACTCTCCCTCCTCATTGGCTGAGACAGCAGTGGGAGCCATTGCTGTCAATCACAGCCAGTGAGCCAATGAAAAGAGAGAGGGGGCAGCACTGAATGACGGCTCTGTATGTAAATGGACATGCAGAGCAGAGGCTTGGGAGTAAGCCTGCTTGGGTGCCCCCATAGCAAGCTGCTTGCTCTGGCGCACTAGGCAGGAGGGAGGGGCCAGGAGCACCACTGGGGGACCCAAGAAAAACAATTACACAGAGCAGGTAAGTATAATATGTTTGTTATTTTTAAAAATATAGAAAGTTTACTTTAATAGCACTGTAACCTTAAATTGCGTAAAAGGGTCTTTACTGTCAGAGCTGCCAGGATGCGGAACTCCCTCCCACAGTTGGTGGTGTCAGCGGGAAGTGTCAATAATTAAAAAGAAATCTTAGTAAACACAATACACAGGGATATGGGAAATGGTATTGGCATAAACACACACACAGGTTGAACTGGGTGGACTGACATCTTTAGTCAACCTTATCAGCTATGTAACTATTAGGCATGTGCTATTCGTTTCATTATGTATCGAAATGTGGTTATTCTGAGATTCAGATGTATCCAAATTTCCGAATCACATAAGTAACGAATCAAGGAATCTGAAATACATTATAATGGAACGAAATAATGCAAAAAAATAACAGATTCGAAAAATTCAAAAATGAACATAAATTCTAAACATTTGAGAAAATGTATTTGAATCTATTCTTTTCTATTCTTATCATTATCCTTTTTTTCACTTTTATACCTTACTGCTTCATATATTTAGTGCAATATGTTACCATTTCAAATTCATTTTCAAATTCGAAAATATTTAATTTTTACACCTCACTGTATTTATTGCAATATCTTTCCATTTCGAATTCATTTTCAAATTCGAAAATGAATTTGAAATGGAAACATATTGCAGTAAATACAGTATGGTATAAAAGTGAAATAAGATAATAATAATAATAATAATAATAGAAAAGAATAGAATAGAAAAAATAGAAAATTTAGAATAGAATGAATACAACTGTCTTCCAAAATTCGAATCGATTTGAAAATACATAAATTAAAGGGTAACTCCACTTTTGTGTGGAAAAAAAAAAAGCAAATAAATAAAAAATAATATAGCGCATATAATTGCGACACTAATCACATTGTAATTGAATGTTATTAAAAATGACCTTTCCTTTTCAATCTGCAGCCACTGTAATTTTCTGAGAATGCATTGCAATATGGCTACCTGGAGTTGTTCTGTACACCCCCAGAAACATCATTTCCTGCTTGTGTGATTGGCTCACCAATTTTCCTAGAAGTCTGCCTAAGATACAAGTCAGATTTCAGACATCCCCTGCAACAAAAATTTCATTTTTGGAGAGATGCTTTCAATAGGAGCACATCTAAAGAGATGCAGGCCCTGCAAATTTCTTCATTAGTGCCCTGCAGCTGCACACCTGACAGTTAATTAGGAAACCACTCCCATTAGACCCACTCAATACAGAGGGCCAGACAAACACACAGGGATTTCTTCAGAATAACAAAAGGTAGGAATCTGCAACAAAGGTTGTTGTAATCCTTGCAATGTACATAGATCACCCAGAGGGGAATGTTTTGTTTTTTTCTCAACAAAAGTGGAGTTCCGCTTCAACTAAATCTACATATACAAAACCAATTCCAAAAAGGAATCATTCTAAAATAACGAATATGACAAAACAAAATTATTAACTTAAGGGACGGCAGTCATTTTTTCATCTTTCCATCTATTAAATCTTCTGCCCTTGTTGTTTTAACTTAGAATAGTAAAACATTTTTTTTTTCTGCCAGTAAATACCTTATACAGCCCACTTCCTGTTTCTTGTCTGGTCATTAGCCTAGGCTTATTACATCATGCACAGCTCTCTCTCTCACTCTTGAGGAAGGGAGGGGGTAAGTCATAAGAGGGCCAATGAGAGCTGCAGAGCTGGAGGTGTGCCTATGTGTGTCTGTGTAAATCCAGGAAGTGAACAGGCAGCAGCTTCAGCTGCCCACAGTTAAAATGGCTGCAGCCAGACTCAGTGGAAGGAGATTTCAGCAGCATATTTGGCAAGTACAGAATCACAGTATATATATAATAATATGCAAAGTGGTTGGAGGGAAGCTTCGGAATGACAAAGATGTTTTTATTACAAATTATGTGAGCAGACTGCAGTTCCTCTTTAATAAACTAATGTTGATCACATCTCTAGTAACTATGTAATTATTGGATTGTGGGGGGGAAACCTGAACTTCTGGAAGAAGCTCTCACAAACATGGGGAAGACCTACAAACTCCACGTAGATAGTGCCCTGCTGGAATTGTATAACCCAGGACCACATTGCTATGAAGAAACACTGCTAACCACCCAACCCACAAACTTTTTTCATCAACAGGTCTATAGGAAAACTAACTTTCAGACGTACACTAACAATGTACATTGGTGTTGTTTTTGGGTGCTACAATCACATTGTATTTCCTCCAGTTTTTAAACCCAATTCCTATATATTTTTTTTTACTTTATTTAAAATGTTTCCACATTCTTGACTCACCAGGTCCACCAGCTGTGGGTAGCAGATCTGCCCCTCCTCGTTACCCTGGGAGAGGGCAAATAACATCTCCAGTTTGGCGGGGTCCAGGGGCAGCTCATGGTTGTTCACCAGGGTGGTGAAGGTCTCTGCACATACAAATCCGGTGTTGTCTGGGTCGAGCTGTTGAGAGAAAGGGTTGATATCGTTATGCAGTACATGAGTATATTTACTGACTGTAAGAATATTTTCTGACTTCCTGCATAAGGTGCAAAGTTTCGAGCAGGCTGCAAGGATTAAACGTTATCAGTTTATTGGCATTAATCCATACCTCCCAAATTTTTGAGATGGAAATGAGGGACCCCTATCAGCAAAAGTATGCAGGCATAGGACACACCCCTTGCCACACCCCCTTAAAGGAGAATTGCACATAAAAACAAGATTGGTTGAACCCACAAATGCTTTTTTTTACCACTACTATTCCTTGATATCGGATTTTGGAATTTACAAATGCAGCAATTTAGAAATCAGATGAAAGGTTTAGCACTGGGAAACACTTTTTGATAGATAAAAAGTACATTTTATATACATCTATATAGATCAGACCAAAATGAAGGACAAATAAGGAGGAAAGAGGGACAGAGGGACATTGCTCCAAATCAGGGACAGTCACTTGAAATCAGGGACAGTTGGGAGCTATGATTAATCTCCCAACAGTTCAATGCAAATGCAATTAATTCTGACCTCCAGCCTTCCCTTCAGTCTTGCACATTTGTACAGGTTCCTCTCCTGGACTGAAATGACTTAAGCCTCGTACACAAGACCGGATTGTTGGCCAACAAAGCGTCAGACTTTTGTCTGAAGGGCGTGTGCCAGGAACTTGTCTTGCATACAAACGGTACACAATTGTCAGCCAACAAACACGAACGTAGTGACGTACTACATGGAATTTCAGCTTTTGAGCGCCACCCTTTGGGCACCTTCTGCTAATGTCGTGTTTGGTGAGCATTGATTCCGAGCATGCGTGTTTGTACTTTCAACTTTTGTGTGACGGACTTGTGTACTGACCATACGAAAATCTGACAACAGACCGTTGCCTGCCGAAAATTTACTAGCCTGTCATTCAACATTTTGTTGGCGGAAAGTTGGACAACAATTGTCTGATGGAGCGGACTAACGGTCGGATTTTAGGCAAACAGTCTATCATCGCACAATTCCCTGCCAAAAATCCGATCGTGTGTACGAGGCTTTAGCCTGGGTTCACACTGATGCGGTGCGGGAGACCGCATGTAATTCGCACAGGAATCAAAGCACAGTCCTGTGCAAATTACATGCGGCGTCTCTGGGGTGTGATTTGAGCCATGGAATTTGTATGGCTCAAATCGCAACGTATTTGCACCAAACTTGTACAGGACCCTTTTTTTTTTATCCACAAGGGTGTTCACGCTCATGCGATCCGATTCTGGAAATCGCATTGCGTTTTGCAAACCGATTGCAGAGTGTTGTTAAATCGGATCTTCACTGCATCTGAGCACCACAAACCAAAAACGCTATTTCATTCATTTTTAATATTCAAAGCAAACTTCCCCATCCATCCATGTTTCCACGCTTTATTTTGGTGACAAAGCTCTTTGAAAAACAACCTCCTGGCATTTCTGGCTGTGGCCATCTTGAGCATAGCTCCCAACTGTCCCTGATTTCCCTGATTTGGAGCAATGTCCCTCTGTCCCTCTTTCCTCCTCATTTGTCCCTTGTTTTGGTCTGATCTATATAGATGTATATAAAAAGCACTTTTTATCTTTCAAAAAGTGTTTCCTAGCGCTAAACCTTCCATCCAATTTATAAATTGCTGCATTTGTACATTTTAAAAGCCAATATAAAAGGAATAGTAGTGGTAAAGCAAAGTCCTTGTGGATTTCATTTACCTTTTTTTTTGGTTAATTCTCCTTTAAGGGGGTGTGGCAGGGGGCGTGTCCTATGCCTACATACATTTGGTAGTAGGTGTCCCTCATTTCCATCTCAAAATGTTGGGAGGTATGATCTTGAGTAAGGGCAAACCATTTAATGTAGCATTTACTTCCTGCCCTTAGCCTAAGTATGCATGCAGGAGGGTATGCTTAGCTGAGAAAACCCCTCCTCCTCTCCTGAATACTCCTGGAGAGGAGTAATGCAGCAATTTAGTAATCACATGAAAAGTTTAGCGCTGGAAAACACTTTTTGATAGATAAAAAGTGCATTTTATATACATCTATATAGATCAGACCAAAATCAGGGACAAATGAGGAGGAAAGAGGGACAAAGGGACATTGTTCCAAATCAGGGACAGTCCCTCGAAATCCGGGACAGTTGGGAGCTATGTTTTACTAATGCTACCAGGATAAGGATCAAAAATATTCATTCTTGATTGGGAGAGTGAAGTTCCATTTTGACTTAACATACATTCCGCAATCGGTTCGCATGAACGGATTGCGATTTTGATGTGGTGCGGAACCAGCAAACAAATTCGCTGTGAATTTGCACCGCATAGTGTGAGCATAGGCTTACTTAGATTTCACTGCACACTGTGAACTTTTCAAAATGTGCATTAGAAGCTGCAGCAAGTCAGAGAGAGCCCCGCCTCATTTCCTGGCTGAAGGTCCCCCAGCAAAATAAGGGTGCTCAACCTTTCAACTATTGCAGAACTACAAGTCCCATCATGTCTTTGCTTTTAAATTTGTGGCAGTGTTGAATTGTAAGTCTGTTAAAGCAGTGTTCCAGCCGCAAAAAAAAAAAAAAAAATTCAGAGTCAGCAGCTACAAATACTGTAGCTGCTGACTTTTAATAAGGACACTTACCTGTCCAGGGAGCCCACGATGTCGGCCCCCCGAGGCCGATCTGTCCATCGGATTGGGTGCAGGCGCTGCCATTCCAACTGGGGGAAACCGGCAGTGGAGCTTTGCGGCTTCACTGCCGGTTTCCAACTGCACATGTGCGAGTCCGGCGGCACTTTGTGAATGGCTGGCTTGTCTTCTGGGACACACACAGGTCCCAGAAGACAACGGGGGTGCTCGCCGAAGAAGAGGACGTGATGTCCTGGGCCGCAGCCCGGCGGAATCGGAAGTACACTTGTGCTTCCAAAAAAGGTACTATTAGGAAAAAAAATCTCCAATATCCAAAAACGAGGGGTGGAGAGGTGGTCTTTCATTTAGGACCACCTCTCAAAAGTGGGTGGAACTCTGCTTTAACTTGCTGCACATTTTCACTGGCAAGTTGTACACTTGCAGAGCACTTGAAGCACAAGTTCTAGTTGACACTTTTCCAATTTGTCTCAAATTTGTGTGGCGAGTCTCTAGCAAGAGTAAAGTTGCAGTGGTGAGTCTACAGCAAGAGCTCTGCAAGTCTACAGCATGAAAATTCAGCCACAGTGACCCCCTGTGGTGGGATGACTATTGCACAACATAACTGAACCAGAACTTGCAGCAGACTTGCAGAATGTTTGCAAAGTTGATCTGGAGTCATGCAATGCGGAGTAGCTGCAGTTGTGCAACAAACTTGTGAAGCCTGGCAAGTCTAGCAATAGCTTAGCAAGTCATTTTCAAACTTGCAGCACAATTGCTTGCTCTCTGGGTTCTAACTGTCAGCCTTGTATTGCCTCATTGGACTTAGTTCTGCAGCAGCTGAAGGGCCACAGGTTGAGCACCCACCAAGCTCCTTCCTCCCCAGCCTGACAGTCCATGTCCCGTCCCTTATCTCCATTCGATTTCAATTCTTTCAATCATGGAGGTTCAGCAATACATGTGGGCATTTTCTAGGGCAGTCTACATGCAGATACATATTTATATTTATATACATGCAAACACAGCCTTCCTGACACTGCTTACTCTTCCAGACTGACATCCACCCATCAAGGCATTTGGATATTTGCATAACACCCTCCCCCCCGCCCCCCCAAGAACCAGCCCACTGCATCAGGGCTGAGGGCTCTTGAGAGTACTGAGGCAGGGTGCTGTCATGTTTTCCAGCTATATATTGTATACCCCTCCCACCAGCCGTGATCTGCCTTCATTGCATAGAGAAGCACATAGACCCAGTGACAACAGCACTGGGTCTAAAATAATAATGTAATGAAAATAGAAAGATTGCCTTTAAAAATTTAATTAGCATGTTGCTGAAGGGGAACCAGGGAAGGCTAAATATGAGCAGCAGAAAAGTTGTAAAGGCTGAAGGATTTTCACCTGTATGCATTCTATGTATGAAGGTAAAAAACCTTCTGTGTGCAGCTCCCCCTACAGTCGTCCCCTCAATACTCACCTGAGCTCCATCTCAATCCAGCAATGTGCACAAGAGCCTTGGCTGTTCCCGGGACGTCCTCTTCTCATTGGCTGAGACGGCAACGGGAGCCATTGGCTCCCACTGCTGTCAATCACAGCCAGCGAGTCAATGAGAACAAAACGAGAGGTGGGGCCGAGACATGGCCCCATGTCTCTTATGGATGCATAGAGCAGGCTTGCTATTGGTGGCACTGGTCATTGGGGAGGAGCCAGGAGCGCCAGCAGGGGACCTGAGAAGAAGAGGATCGAGGCTGCTCTGTGCAAAAGCACAGAGAGGGTAAGTATAACAGGTTTGTTTTTTTGCTGAACCTTTAATATCACTTTCAGCTTTAACCACTAGCCGACCAGCGCACAAGGATTTACGTCGGCACAATGGCACGGCTGGGCAAATAGGCTTTTTTAGGTACGTCCCCTTTAAGAAGCGGCAATGTGGGCGTGCGTGCGCCCGCCGCGTGCTACGTGACCATAGACTCGAGGGCCCGCGATCATGTCACGGAGCGGAAGAACAGGGAGATGCTTTTGTAAACAAGGCATTTCCCCGTTCTGCCTAGTGACATGACAGGGATCTACTGCTCCCTGTGATCGCTGTCATGTCAGTGGTAGCCCATCACCCCCCCCCCCCCCCACAGTTAGAATCACTCCCTAGGACACACTTAACCCCTTGATCGCCCCCTAGTGTTCAACCCCTTCCCTGCCAGTGTCATTTACACAGTAATCAGTGCATTTTTATAGCACTGATCGCTGTATAAATGACAATGGTCCCAAAATAGTGTCAAAAGTGTCCGATGTGTCTGCCATAATGTCGCAGTCACGATAAAAATCACAGATCGCCGCCATTACTAATAAAAAAAAAGTTATAATAAAAATGCCATAAAACTATCCCCTATTTTGTAGACGCGATAACTTTTGCGCAAACCAATCAATATATACGCTTATTGCAATTTTTTTTTTTACCAAAAATATGTAGAAGAATACATATCGGCCAAAACTGAGAAAGAAATTTGTTTTTTTATATATTTTTGGGGGATATTTATTATAGCAAAAAGTAAAAAAATATTGCTTTTTTTTCAAAATGGTCGCTCTTTTTTTATTTATAGCCACCAAAAGAAAGCTCTCTTTGGGGGAAAAAACGGACGTCAATTTTGTTTGGGTGCAACGTCGCACGACCGCGCAATTGTCAGTTAAAGTGACGCAGTGCCGAATCGCAAAAAAGTGCTCTGGTCAGGAAGGGGGTAAATCCTTCCGGAGCTGAAGTGGTTAAAGTCTATGTAGAGCAATCTTTTCATTTTTAAAATCTGGGATTTCCCATCACTTTCTGTCACTGTAGCAAATAGAGAGGGAACCTACCCTTTGGATACACAAGCAGCAATAAAAACTTGACAATTATATATTTTTTATATACCATATTATATTCAAATCCAAAATGTTATTTATAATAATTAAATTTTGACTGAGTAGATGAACTTTGAACTGTGTCAGATTTTATTTATTGCTTAATAATATTGTGCTGGTGAGGAGCGTTGGGTTAATCAATGTGTCCTATATAATCTTGTTTTTTACAAGGGAGTTATCTGGCAGCTCTTCTTTTCTAGGTCTCTGGTAAATGGTCCTTAGAGAAGCCTGAAGACGATATAAATAAAGAACAGAAGCATGACTCCGCTAATAAAATCCGGAATAAAATGTTATTTTAATTCACCAGGAAAATCCAATGCATTTCGGGGTTTCAAGGCCCCCTCCTTTCCCTAAGACCATGAACAAATTAGAGTCTGGTTGTATGAAGCTTATTTTTACTAGAGTTCGGCAGATTTGTTTGCTTAAGTGTTACTGCACCCAAATAAAAATTGGCTTCACACAACCTGAACCAGACACTGATTTGTTCATTGCCCTGAAGAAGCCCCTGAAACCTTGAAACGTGTTGTTTTTTTTCCGGTGAATCCAATTAAAATCATAATTTGAAATTTTTAAGTGGAGTGGCACTTTTTATTCTCTGCCTCGTCTGCAAGGTTTTTATTGCTGTCTGCTCCTGCTGGGAAAAATCTGTTCTGGTGACAACTACCGCTGGGACAGAAAGTGATTGGAAATCCAAAGTTTGTCATTGATTGTCAGGACCCTACTTAGATCACAGCTGCGCGTGCGCCAAAGTGAAGACCTGGCACCATTGTCAATGCCTTGCATGGCCATGCTCGTCTACGCGGGAATGCACACAGACGTATAGGGAATGTGCAAGGGTGCATTAGGAATGCCGACGCAGGGATGCACACGCCCTCATCCAACACTGATGCCAAATCCCCTATTTTAAGGAGGACGGCAGCCCTCAGAGATTGCTGGTTGATCTTTGGCTCCTCACTGCTCTGTTTCTGTGTTTCCTGTGCTTCATGAACTTCCCTTTACCGACCCGGCTTGCTTCTGGACCCGTTTTCTGCCTGATTCCTAGTTCTAAACTTGGCCCTGCCTCCTCTGATCATCCATGTATGACCCTGGCCTGCCCTCCTGACCATTCTCTTGTCCTCCCGTCTGGCTCCCGTGTATGATCTTAGTACTGTCTTTACTACGCTCTTGCCATCTCGTCTGCTTGATCCTCCGTGTATGACCTCGGCCCTGGTGGTTGCCACATCATCCGTTTAATCCAGGACACATATTAATTACACAGGTTCTGAGGATGATTTAATGCAGATAAGGCACCAAGTGAGTTTAATTACCACCTTAATCAGCCACAGAACCTGTGTAATTAATGTGTGTCCTGGATTAAAGGGATAAGGTGGCAACCAGGGGCGGAATGACCATTGAGCCACTCGGGCACTGCCCGAGGGCCCTGGGCCACTAGGGGGCCCCATCAGGGTTGCCAGCCTCAGTAAAACCAGGGACAGTATGTATAAATCTGTGTTTTTTTTTACATCTGTCTGTGTATACTGTGTGTACATGTATGTGTATACTGTGTGATTGTATACTGTGTGTGTGTGTATACTGTGTAGCCCCATAATCTCTGATTGCCTGGGGGCCCCATAATCTCCTATTGCCCGGGGGCCCCATGAGTTATTAGTCTGCCCCTGGTGGCAACCCTACCTGGTTCTGACTACATCACTTCAGTTCTGCTCTGGCTGCCTGACCTACCACGGGTACTACTTACCTCCTGCTGCTCTGGGGACCTGCCTCTCCACTTGGGGTTCCATTACTACAGCTGACTACCTGGATGACCTGTCCAGCAACCCACCAGCCAGACGTCACTTGGAGAAGTCTCCAGCAGGCAACCTGTACTTCTTTGAACCCTGCATTCCCTGTCCTCACCTCCAGGAGTGCTTAAAGCTTAGCCATAAAGGAAGCCCTCTCGTCACTTTGGCATCCAACCACCTACGTGACACTGATACAGGAATATAGGGTAAACCTTCAAATGTGAACACCTTTTCCTATGACAACTGTCCAATTCGTCTGTTACAATTTTTTATTTTTACACTCTCCCTTTTATTTATTTTTTTATCACTTTTATTCCTAAGTGCCAGTTCATACAGGGGCAGCCCGACTTGTAGCGCAACTTTGCAAGGCGATCTGCACACAACTTCAGCGGCGGCTTGCAAAATGACTTCTGTATAGAAGTCAATGCAAGTCGCCCTGAAGTCGTCTCAAAGTCGTACAGGAACCTTTTTCCCTTTTTACCTTGAGTCGCTGCTATTAGAACGGTTACATAGTAGAGAACGGAGCGCGACTTGTCAGGCGGCTATGTCGCCTGACAAGTCGCCCCTGTGTGAACCCGCACAAATACAAGGAATGTAAACATCCATTGTAATAGAAATAAGGATGACAGGTCCTCTTTATTGAGAGATCTGGGGTCAAAAAGAACCCAGATCTCTCATTTACCTTTAAAAGCAAAAAAAAAATAATTACATTTTGACTTTAATTAAAAAAAAAAAAAAATTCTGTCTATCTGCCTAAGGACTGGAAGTGGCGTTGAAGGCCGCTCCGGTCCTCCAAGGGCATAGAGCGGAGTGGGGGCCATCTTGCGCTCACTCGACTCCCTGTCTAACTAACAAATGGATCGTATCGTAGCCGGGTTTACCGGCGGCTCCAGTAAATGCGGAAACGATCGGAAAGCGATGGGAGGGGGCTCCTCTTCCGCGGCCCCTAAAAGTGATCCTGTTGCGGTTAGGGATGCACCGATACCATTTTTTTTACGAGTACAAGTACTGATACTTTTTTTTTTAGTACTCGCTGATACCAATTACCGCTACCTACCGCAACTGTTTTGTTTTCACTTCAGCTGTCAGCAATGATACAAAGCATTGAAACGTTATTTACAAATTAAATAAATAGATTTTTTTTTTTAATTTTTCGCTTTTTAAATGTGAATTGTGTAAATATATGTTAATATATATGTGTAAAAATATTCACTAACAAAGCAAACAAAAAAAAAAAAAAGTTTTAATTGTTTATCGTTATAAAATAGACGTGAAAAAAAAAAAGCAGGAAAATAATTAAATAGAGGAGAATAGGGAGTTAGTTAAGGCTGATTAGAGTAAATTAAGCATTTATAATGGTTAAACAGAGGAACATTTGTTCATCCCTTTGAACTGCACAGAAGGATTCAAAAAGAAACAATGTTTCTTTTTATTTTAGTGTTTCAGTGCTGAGCAATGTTGTTAATAAACATTGGCTGTTTTTTTTTTTTTTTTGACAGCTCCAATTACCGGACTTCTTTAACACTTAAGCTGTCAACAGGGGAGACCCCACTGACAGCTCAAAGAACCGAGCCTGAAAGTATCGGTTTCAGGTATTGGTGCACTTGCACGAGTACTGATACCCTGTTTCCCCTAAAATAAGACCTAGCGTGATTGTCGGTGATGGCTTCAATATAAGCCCTACCCCCAAATAAGCCCTAGTTAAAGTCCTTGTAGGTCTTATTTTCAGGGTAGGGCTTATTTTCGCGGAAACAGGGTAGGGCTTATTTGGGGGGGGTAGGGCTTATATTGCAGCCATTACTGACAATCACGCTAGGTCTTATTTTAGGGGAAACAGGGTACTTGTGCAAATACTAGTATCGGTGCAAGTTGCGATGCACCGCTGGAATCATTTTTAGATGATGCTGAATCGCCCACAGAAAAAATGATACAGCTAGCTTTTGCATCAAAGTAATGACATATATATATACTGTGGGCAGTCGCAAGTGGTTAAGAAAAAAAAAACTGGAACAGGGCAAAAATGTCGTCCAATGCCCTTCTTTTTTTTTTGGCATTTGTGCTTACAAGGCCTCTGATAACATTCAGGACATTAGCACTTGTAGACACAAATATATCTTATAATACAAATAGCCCTCCTAAAATAATAATTTGACACAGAGTGGTTTAAAAGACATAATTTCTGTCTCCTGCCCATTCCGCTAGACAGTCTGGGTGTACAAGGCAATATTTTCATTCCAGCACTGATTTACGACTTAAAAAACAGCAGCCATAAAAGTTCTGGCAGATAAGTTTTGAGTTATGACATTTAATTTACAGCGCAAATGGTTTTGATTTTTAATAAAGCGGCGCTTTAGATTTAGGCTGACAAACCTTTAAAATACTACATTCATTTCCTGATACGTTAACTCGCAACAAGGCAAGACATATATTTTAATTTGGGGAATTGCAGCTTTTTTTTTACTTGGCAAAATACTGGTGTTTTTTTTTGTTTTTAACATCCATGGGTCGAATTATAACAATTTTCTAATGTCGCGTACACACGACCGGACTTTCTGGCAAACTAAGTCCAGCGGACTTTCGGCGGATTTCCGACGGACTTTCAGAACGAACGGACTTGGCCACACACGAACGGACTAAGTCCGGTCGAAAGTCAGCTCGTTTTGTACAATGATGACGTAAACGGGACAAAAAAAGGAAGTTCAATAGCCAGTAGCCAATAGCTTCCCTTGCGTCCTATTTGGTCCGTCGGACCAGCACACAGATGAACGGTTTTCCCGATTTTTAGTCCGTCGGACAGATTTGAAACATGTTCTATTTCTAGGTCCGTCTGATTTTTTTTCCCCAAAAAACAACTGGACTAGCCCACACACGATCGGATTGTCCGACAGACTAATCCCTTCGGACCTAGTTTGCCGTAAAGTCCGGTTGTGTGTACGCGGCATAATGGTACAAAGTGCCTGAAATTAAGAAAAATCAAGAACAGATCTGAATGTGGGACTTGTGACAATCCCTCTGGTCAAATAAAACCCATAAAAAAAAAAACGGTAACCTCCTTAAACCTTATTTAAACCAAAAAATAAAAATGTAGATGGAAAGCTGCCCATCTATGGCCATTCCCGTTCGAAAGGAGTCAATCTAATGATGGCTGATTGGCTGGATGAACAAAAAGATAGCTTCCACACTGGTTCTGTCAGCTTTCACACACCCAGTGAACTCTTCATTGCTTGGAAAAGCTTCCCTAGCAAACTCTGCAATACTTCCGGGCATTACTCTGCAGTTTCCAGTCGTTATTCTGCCATTACCAGCCAGTTTCCCTGATGAACACATATGCCCACAAGATTGTTGATGTGCCTTATCATGACTTTATCAAGTGAGTGCATATTGGTTAGATGGTGGCGCCCCCTATCCTATTCTTCTTCAGTACATGAGCACAGAGGATTCATCCAATACTCTGAACCAGGTGAGCTTCAGCAATCTACAAGAGTGACTTTCTCATATTGGACTATCCATATAGTGGACATATTACAATTATCTATTAAACCCACTCGTAATCTCTTTTATCGCACTTCCTTATCTGAGCTGGCCGCTCAGCTGTCGGCTAATTGCCAGCTCCCATCCCTCTCCACAGATACTCAGCTGTTGATGATCCTGCTCGTCAGTCCTGCCTACTTAAGCCGTCCAGTCCAGAAGATTTCTGCCTTTGCCTTGGTCACATCACAAGAAACTCCTGTTTAAAGACTGGCTTTGCTGACATCCCTTCTGGCTCCAGATCCTGCTTGCTGTTCCACTACTTTGGTCCCTGACTTCTGGCTTGGCTGACTATCCGTTCCGGTTACTGAACTTTGGCTATGTTTTGACTAAGTTTGTTCTTTTTTACTTTTATTATTAAACAAGTGTGATTTAACTCTACTTCTGTATCGGTCTGATGTCATGGTTTCTGACACCCACCCAGCTTTGCGTCATACTTTTTTTTTACTATTATAATAGAAATCTAAAGCTGACTCCAAAAAGTGCATTACAGAGCAGCAAATGAAAAAATGAACAGAATGGTTTGGGAAGCTCCAGGCAGAGATGGCAACATTTCGGGGCTGGGCAGGGCCCCTTCCTCAGGAATGTGTCTGACCCAACAAATTCCTAATGTCATTGTATAAAGGCATGGTTTGGGAGATGTTCATTATTTGGGTCACCTTTCCAGAGTGTTCTTTTTACTCCTTGGCTTTGCCTACGCAGAGTATGTATTTAGAGTGTCTTTTCATTTGGGCCTGGCCTCAGCCTGAAGTGTGTGCTGTAGGCCCAAAAAACTTAAAGGAGTTGCAAAGGCAGAATGTTTTTTTTTTTATCTTAATGCATTCTATGCATTAAGATTAAAAAAAAAACCTTCTGTGTGTAGCAGCCTCCCCAGCACCTCCTAATTACTTACCTGAGCCCCTTCTCTCTCCAGCGATGTCCACGAGTGTCTTAGCCATCTGGGACTCTCCTCCTGATTGGCTGAGACACATCAGCGGTGCCACTGGCTCCCGCGGCTGTCAAACAAAGTCAGTTAGCCAATCAGGGGAGAGAGGGGGCGAGGCTCTGTATCTGAACGGACACTTAGAGCTGTGACTCAGCTTGGCTGCCCCCAAAGGAAGCTGCTTGCTGTGGGAGCGCTCGACAGGAGGGAGGGGCCAGGAGCAGCGAAGAGGGACCCGAGAAGAGGAGGATCAATGCTGCTCTGTGCAAAAGCAACTGCACAGAGGAGGTAAGTATAACATGTTTGTTATTTTGTTTTTTTTATATGAGACTTTACAACTACTTTAACTTGGAGCTGGAGCGAATACTTGAAGAAAGCTGGGCTGTATATGGAATCTTACAAGTCAGGGGTCTCCAAACTTTCAAAACAAGGGGCCAGCTTACTGCCCTTCAAACTTTAAAGGGGTTTCCCATCATTGGTGTCAGTGAGAGGAATAGTGACTTGTATCAGTGGAAGAAATAGTGCCCAAGGGCCAGTTAAAGGCAAGCAAAAGGTAACATCTGGCTCGTGAGCCCCAGTTTGGAGACTCCGTTTCTAAATGAAGAATGTTACAGAGGAGCTGGATAGAGGTGCCATCTAGTAAGAACATTGTAAGAAGGATTCACTGCCCACAGATCAAGGGTTCTTTGACTGCCCTCAGAGGGGTCAAGAGACACATTGATTCGAGAAAAATCTACTGCCATTTAAGAAAGACTGTGACTGCTCTCAAAGGGCCCGAAATGTAGTATTTACCAAAAGGTTGCTCCCAAACAGTCTACTGCTACTTTAGGGTCTTTTTTTTGGGTATCCTGCACCCCTAATCCTTCTCTCCTGTTATTAACTTCAGCAATACATTGTAAAAAGACTAGTGCCCTGTACACACGAGCGGACTTTTTGACCGGACTGGTCCAACGGACTGAATCCGGCGCACAATCCGACTGTGTGTGGGCTTCATCGGACCTTCAGCGGACTGTTTCTGTCGAAAATCTGACGGAATTTAGATTTGGAACATGTTTCAAATCTTTACGTCGGAACTCCGCTGGACCCAGCTCCTATCGAGAAATCCGCTCTTCTGTATGCTAGTCCGACGGACGAAAAATTACGCTAGGGCAGCTATTGGCTACTGGCTATCAACTTCCTTATTTTAGTCCGGTCGTACATCATCACGTACAAATCCGTCGGACTTCAGTGTGATAGTGTGTAGGCAAGTCCGTTCGTTCGAAAGTCCGTCGGAAGTCCGTCAAAGGTCCGTCGAAAGTCCGTCGGAAAGACTGTCGGACCTTTGTTGCCGAAAAGTCCGCCCGTGTGTGCAAGGCATAAAGGAACTGGGCCCCAACTTATTTTCTGCACCACCATACACCAAGGATCAGACTCTGGGATTGAGATGTTATACCACCGAGCCACCTGGTGGACCACATTAGCCACCCAGGGGTAAGGGGGCGCTACACTGCACTCTGTAAAACACTAATTTCCAAAAACTAAAACCTGTAGGCAAACAATCTTTAGTACCCTTACAATGTCACTCTTGAATCTGATTTTAGATCTTTTAACCATATTTTATTGGTCCTAACCAGGCTTAGATGATTTTGACAATGTTTAAATAAGGTTCTATGAAATCAGTGCATAATAGGAAAAAAATGGTATGGAGAAAGTCACCCAGTTTCTCTCCACCACTCATAAGCAATAGTCTACCCATGCCTTATATTAAATGCAGCAGTAACAATAGTGCAGAACGTCAGTGCTATATAAATACAGCTAAGAACAATACGGCTGTAGTTACGCCCTCGCATTTTATATAGTTTGCCTACCACATCTTTCCCAAAGGTCTTCCGTCCTTTTTTTGTTCCATTATTTCACCTAACAGCTCTGCACTTTGTTTTCATTCAGAATCCAACAGACAGAATCCTTTCTTGAGTCCCGCTATACATATTTCTTGTGCCCTATTGAAACTCAGAGTTCAGATGATTATCCACCCACTCATTCCACCTTCATCTTTGCTGTGAAAGGATCTTGTATTCACATTAAGTCTATCAAGCTTCCCCTCTATACAATCTACACCCACATGTACATTCAGCAGAAACACTCTGTAATACTTCCTGTGCATTGTCACTCTGCCCATTACTTTAGTGACCTTATAATAATGTCATTGGATATACACACACAGTCACTGAGTCAGATCCTCTGTCACAAGGGTGAAACTACAGCTATTGCAGAAAATGTGCTTGACCGAAGCAGCAATGCAGAAGGGGAAGGAAATTTCAAGAATTTGGTTCCTTCATGACCTCCTGTGGTCACAAGAAGACAGCTGTCTGATTGGACACTGGCAACCCAAGTGACTTTGGTGGCCATCTTGGGTCAGGCACTGTCCATTTAAGGCTCCGGCTCCTAGGTTTATGTGAGTGGCTAGTGTAGGGTCCGGGATAGTGCATAGAGATAGAGAAAGGTTCCAGAGGAGAAGGGAGAGTGCAGGGAGTATGTCTACCTCGCTTCAGGAAGCCTCCCCCTTGGGTGTGGACCGGCCATGCCACATTCCGCTCCTCGCTGCACACGCCTACCCACCAGGGCTAACTGTACTGTGCTGAACCTTTCTACAATATATTGCTCTTGCCTAATATGGACTCTGTGTGTCACACCACGCTGCATCTTGCTCACACAGAGGTATAGGGGTTCCAGCACTGTCTGACTACATGGTGGATAACACAGGTAGTTATAATTTTCAGCAGATGAATTTGGATTAAACAGTGTATACATATGTAGCCACTCTGCCTTCTCCATTGTCCATTTAAATTTAGAGTTGCTAGGCTGTAATCAGCCTAATGCCGCGTACACACGGTCGGACTTTCCAACGGGAAATGTTGGATGTGAGCTTGTTGGCGTAAAGTCTGACCATGTGTATGCTACATTGAACATTTGTTGGAGGACTTTCTGCCAACAGATGTTGGCTAGCAGGTTCTCAAATTTTCCGCCAACAAAATTTTGTTGTCGGACTTTCCGATTGTGTGTGCGCAGGTCCGTCGCACAAAAGTTCACACATGCTCAGAAGCAGAAGCGGTCGGTCTTGTAAAATAGCGTTCGTAATGGAGAATTAACATTTGTGACGTGGCAAATTAGGAAATCTCCAAATGCAGAGCACAATTCTCTTCTTCTTTTTTTATGGGATAATAATGAAGCTGCTCTGCTGGTGATACTGATGGAGTTATTGCAAACAAATTTTCAAAGGCTTTTTTTTAAGTGACGTCACATGCCTGATGAAGGGTCCTGCGTGGCTCCGAAACATCGCCTCTATTTATTTTTTTGATACTATGTGATTAAAATTTTGGACCCAATTTTGGAGATCCTGGTGTGCTGGTGACACTTTCTTCTCTTGTCTAAAGGAGGGACGTAGATGGCTGTCTGATCCTCTTAGGCTTGTTGCCCAGGGAAGGTGATTGTGTGATGGGACTGAGTGCTAGGTCCAAGGCCCAGTATGATGAACAAGGAGGTCAAAGCACCATGGAGGAACTTCAGCCTAACTGGAGTACTTGAAATTTTGAGCAGAAGCTTAGTCTGCAATTGAAGTGTGGTGGCTTCTCCCCAAGGAATTGGTAGCTAATTGATTCAGTATTTGGCAGCCAGAAGCTGAATTCATAGGGTGTCAGGTTGGCTTAAAGGTCCTCTATTGTTAAAGGCTGTAAGTACTTTTTGTCCCTGTTCGGGGGTCTGCCACATCCATGGGTGTTTCCTGTGGCCTTACCAGGAGTCTGTGTGCACATATCTTCTCTGGGCCAATGTCCAACTCCTTGTTTGCTGTGAAAAAGTAACTGCCCCTAAGGTTCCTCATATGCCTCTGGGGGCATCTCAGAGGGTGCTACGCTTAGTTTGGGAAATGCTATACAATTATTTTGAAAGCTTATCCTGTATCACTACAGGCATAGTCTTCGAGACAGAAATTAGAGAGGCATGGGGGAGATTAATGTTTTTTGCTATAGGGCTTCATTACACATGGCTACAGCCCTGCTCTGTCAGGTTTTTATTGCTGCCTTGCCCCCACTGGGAAGATTTTCCTCTCTTTATTTGCCTTGGTTACCATTGACACCAAGTCAGAAATTGATGAGAAATCCAAACTTTTAGAGCTGTGGCCAAAACAAGAAAAGAGGGAACATCTTCTAGAGGGGGACACATGTTCCAGTGGCAACTGTCTAAGTAGAGAAATCCCCTCAATTTCGAGAGATTTCCTCTCACTTTCTGCTGCATCTCAGGCACAAGACATGAAGGGAAATCCCCACAATGGGACAAGGACATCACCTCTGTCAGGTTTGTATAGCTGTTTGAGTCCCTGCTGCAGAAAATGCACCTTTTATTGTACTGGTGAGTCAGAAAGTGATGAAAAATACAAATTTTAGATCTGTCACTAACACAAGAAAAGAGGGAAGATCTCCCAATTAGACATGTGTGATTCGTTTCATTTACGAATCGAAATTTGGATGAAATTTTTGTTGTTCGTAGAATCAGATGTGTCCGAATTTCTGAATCACTATAGTAACCAATTTCAATTAATCCAAAATGAATTACACCAAAATGAAATAACCTAACAAAATAACGAATTATCTTAATTTGAAAACGCTGTTTAAATTGA
Organism: Lithobates septentrionalis; assembly: GCA_037952835.1. NCBI lineage: Eukaryota > Metazoa > Chordata > Amphibia > Anura > Ranidae > Lithobates > Lithobates septentrionalis. Next base: position 16,156 of record JBBDGP010004529.1, on the reverse strand, counting down.
ATTTGAAAATAAATTAGAATTTGAAAATGAATTCGAATTTGAAATGGAAACATATTGCAATAAATACAGTAAGGTATAAAAATGAAATAAGATGATGATTCCTACTTAGGCTGCATTATAGAAAAGAATAGAAAAAATAGAAAAGCATAGAAAAAAATAGAATAGAATTGAAAGAAATAGAATAGCATAAAACAGAACAGAATAGAATAGAAAAGAATACAATAAAACAGAACACAATGGAAAATATAGAAAAGAATAGAATAAAATAGAACAAATAAAGCCATCTTATGAAATTCTAATCAATTTGAAAATAACAAATAGACTAACTGAGCCAAATAGACGAAACTAATCCAAACATACGAAACAAATTCCGAAAATGAATAATTTTAACATAACGAATATGATGAGACAAAATTATTAATTTGACAAACTAATTTGAAACTAAACTAAACAAGTTTTTCTGTCGTGCACATCTCTACTTCCAACAGGGACACATGTTGGTGATAACGATCTAAGAGAAGAATTCCCCTCATTTTGGAGAGATTTCATCTCACTTCCTGTTAATCTCAGGGACACAGACAGCAAAAAACTACGGGTTCCCTACTTTATTCAAAATGGGGTTTTTTTGTTTTTAAATTTTTGTTTCTGTATGGCTTATTGTTTCTTTTTTTTTTATAACAGTGTGCACAATGGGTTTTGTTTACCGATGCAAATAGCTCATTCACCCGCCTTCCAATTTGTCAAATGTTATAGACCGTTTTCATGGTTAGCACAGTGGCAAACATATTTACTTGCACTATAGCGGGTTCTTCTACCTCTATCCAACTCTATCCAACTCCATTGGGTTTTTTTGAGGTTACTAAAAATGCCCCATTGCTATAACGAATAGGTAGGAATATGTTGTAAGCAAATCTCAATTTTCAGCAATCAAATTTTCTTTTTTGAAGTACCTGATGAAGGAACCCCTGGAGGTTCCGAAACGTTGCATTTTTCTGTTTGACATGCTGAGCAAACTTCAATAAACGTGATAACTTCAATATATGTGATTGCAGAAGATTGAGGTGTGCTGCCAACATATTCTTACCCTAATTGGCGCCATCCACCAGTTGCTCCAGCAACTCAAATTTGAGGGTGAATGCCTGCTCAGTGTGTGATGGAGATATTTTTATGACTTTTTTTTTTATAAAAACACTGCAGAATTTTCCAGTACATTGCTAGTCTTTTAATCCTCTAGAAATATTGAATACAATGGTTGGTGAACCACATACAGTCACAGGATGCCTAGTTGGAGTACAAATCGCCGTATGACTCTTTATAAATAGGACTCTCAGGAAATTCTTTTAGCAATCAGTATCATTAAAAAAAATAAAAAGAACATCAGGCTCCTATCCCTCTTTTTGCATCCCAAATCAGGTCCATAGACTTTGCTAATGAGGGCTAACAACCATGGGGGGTTAAAGTAATGATTTGCCTGGATCCGAAATATAAGTAATTTTTTAACTTTTCAACCTTTCTCTGCTTATTTACTCATCCACTATGCACTTTCTACTTACTGTAAAAACAAAACAAAAAAACAACTCAAGTCACAACTTGGATCAAGGTTTCTCCACCAGGGTTCCTCCAGGGGTTGCTCAGGGTTCCTTGACCAACGAGCAATTTCTGCCTCTTAGATAAGTTCCCACTGACACTATTGATATATTTAGCTATCTGTAAGCAGGGACGTATCTGGCGAGAGGCAAACAAGGCTTTGGCCTCGGGCGGCATTTTTTAGGAGGGTGGCAGATCCGCCCCTAGGAGACCGTGCTATAGCCGAATGACTGCTACAGCGTCCTTCAGACACAGCTGATCACAGATTGGAGTAAAGAGCCAATCACAGCAGCACTTTACCACGTGATCAGCTGTGTCCAATCACAGCTGATCTTGATCTAAACACAATTGCAACTTATCGGAATTCTTTTCCTCAGGCTGTCACAGGGGACATGTACACTGATCATCAGGACACTCATGATCAGTGTCCTGATGATCAGTGCAGCCCCAACAGTGCCCATCAGTGCTGCCAATTAGTGCCAGTTGGTGCTGCCTATCAGTGCCCATCAGTGCTGCCTATCAGTGCCAATCAGTGTTGCCTATCAGCGCCCATCACTGCTGTCTATCAGTGCCATTCAGTGCTGCCTATCAGTGCCAATCAGTGCCCCCTCATCAATGCCGCCAATCAGTGGCGCCTATCAGTGCTGTCTATCAGTGCCCATCAGTGCCGTCTATTAGTGCCCATCAGTGCTGCCTATCAGTGCCACATATCAATGCAGCTTCATCAGTGCCTTCTCATCAGTGCCCACCAGGGCTGCCTCATCCTTTAACCTGCTGACCCCCTCCTATGTTCCGCTGACCACATCCTCTGCTCCATTGACAACATATGTGTCACTTGGACCAATCATGTCTCAGTGTCTGATGAGGAAGCCACAGCTGTTCACTGTGAATGGCTACAGCTTCCTCGTCAGACCCTGAGACATGAACAGTATACCACGGTCGGGGTGGGACAAATTTAGATGGATGCTGCTGTCCAAAGATGTCCCCTGTGCTCCTTCAATCCAGAGTGGGGCACTTAGGCTTCATGCACACTGGTTTATTGTAATTACTGTTTCTCCTGACAAGAGAAAATCAGCATTAAAAACTCACCTAAAGAGCCGGAGGCTCTAATTGGCTTCGAAAAAGGGTGGTCTCGGAGCCCACCCTGTTGTGTGACATTAGCAAATGAATATTCGCTAATATCTTCCTGTTTCTCCTCCCAGGTAATCAGGAAGTGGGTCCTGAGACCCCATTTGCCGGGAGTCCTAAGACCCCATTTGCCGGGAGTCCGAAGACCCAGAGGAGAAGTGACGGCCGGGACATGGAGGAGATGAAGGGGGGATGACGCCGCTGCAGCCGTGACCTGCATGGGGTAAGTGCAGAGCTGACGGGGGGGGCTGGCAGTCCAGAGGGCCAGCAAGCCGACGACAGGGGTGGGGGTATGGTGCGGCGGGCTAGAGCGACGGGGGCGAGGGCTAGTGTGGGGTGGCAGGTTGGCGGGCTAGAGCGACGGGGGCGAGGGCTAGTGTGGGGTGGCAGGTTGGCGGGCTGGAGCGACGGGGGGGATGTCTGTGGTCAAGTCTGTCTGCCAAACCCCCTTGACCATTGGAGCACCAGCCACCACTGGTCAAAATGTTACCAAATATGAGAGATGTTTATTTCATTGTTCTCAGTGTGTTCAGTTATAAAACCCCAAGGTTTTAAGGCTTGGTTCACACAGGTGTGACTCTAAATTTTCACAATTTCCAGTGCGACTTGAATGTGACTTATTACACTCTATGGCACTCAAATCGCAGGAAAGTTGCATCAAAGTAGTGCAGGAAACTTTTTTAAAGATGCTGTGACTGTAGTCGCATAGATTGAAACGGGTGCCATTGAAACAAATGGGTTTTGACTTGTCATGTGACTTTACAGCATGTGTCAAAAGTCGCATGACAAGTCGCGCTAATGTGAACAGAGCCTAACTCCTTTAATTTTGTTACATTACCTTGACTGTTTTGCTTTTGGGCCATTGTATTTGGTGTACTATATTACTGTACTTTGTATCTTATATGTTACTTGCTTCTATTTTTGTATCTTGTGCGTCAATGTTACTGTGCATACATATGTTTATTACAGGGCTTCACAAATTTGCTTTGAATCTAGGAGCCAGCTAAAAAAGTAAGGAGCCAGGTTTTTCTTGTACAACTTTCCTTTAGATTTACCAAAACCATATAATATGAGGTCAAACCTAAACACTTTCAATTTGTATGCAATCAGGCAGGCCCTTGCACTACATAGTTGACGGTAAATCTAAAGAAAATTGAATAAGAAAATTGGATGGTGTATGGCCAGCTTAACAAATCTTACAGGTGAAACATGTAACAGGTTCCCGAAGGTGAGCCCCTTTTTTTTGCACACATGTTTAAAAAAATAATTTTAGGCCTAAAGATTACATAAAACCCGCAAACATGATATATTTTCAGAAAGCAGACACCCTAGAGCAGTGATGGCGAACCTTGGCACTCCAGATGTTTTGGAACTACATTTCCCATAATGCTCAGCTACACTGCAGAGTGCAGGAGCATCATGGGAAATGTAGTTCCAAAACATCTGGGGTGCCAAGGTTCGCCATCACTGCCCTAGAGAATAAAATAGTGGTAGTTCCAATTTTTTATGTTTCACAATATTACCACAAAAAATAGATATATATAAAACATGAGGTTGCACCCAGTAAATAGATACCCAACATGTCAAACCTTAAATTTGCATGTGCCCATGAAATGGTGACAAATTTAGTACCCTATATTTTCTATAGGCGACGCTTTAGAAGCCCCCTATAAGTCATCAGTTTAGCGTTATGAAGGAGGTCTGATGCTAGAAATATTGCGCTCATTCTGGCGTGCGCGTAGATATGTAATACTGTATGTGTATCGCAATCGCCGTTTTCAGGCATAGGCGCCCCGCCACATGCGTTTACATTTGTACGTGCGTATATGTGAGGGTGGAGGGCTTCAATTTTTTTTTGGGGGGGGGGGGGGTGATGTGCTTGGGTGTACTGTAGCTTTAATTTTTTACAACTAAAAAATATTTTTTTCTTTACTTAACTTTTTTCTCGCACCACATAGGAGAGAAAAAGTCCCCTATGTGATGACTTCCAGCATGCTCTAAAAGGAAGAAAGGAACTAATGTCTAAGATGAGGCCGAGCGCAGGCTAGACTGATACAATATGTGCTGACAGTGTCATCATGGGGGAGCTGGGCACAGTCACTGCAGAAAGGGTTCATGCTGGGACTTGTAGTCCTTCACTTTTGGGGGATATGACCCCCCAAAAGTGAAGGACTATAGGTCCTAGCATGAACCCCTCAGAGCTGAGGATGTGACACCCCCTTGCCCCCCCCCTCAACTGATTAAATACTACAGGTCCCAGCATGAATCCCTGAGATCTAAGGGGTTACCATCCTTAGATCTCAGGGGTTCATGCTGGGACTTTTAGTCCTTCAATTTTGGAGGGAGTCACATCCTTAGGTCTAAGGAGTTCATGCTGGGACTTGTAGTCCTTCACTTTTGGGGGATGTTACCAGTGGCGGCCCGTCCGTAGAGGGTGTGCAGGCGCCGCCTCCCCTATCCATGCGTCCGGCCCCCTGATCTACATATCAGAGCGCCGGACCATGGATTCCAATGTGGGGTGGGTGTTTTTTTGAAGCACCTGATTAGAGGCAGAGGCTATAATAGGCTTCAAAAAAGGGTGGCCTCGGAGCGCAGAGCATTGCGCTCTGATCTCACCCTGTTGTGTGACGATCGCAAATTAATTTTTGCTATTTTCACACTAAAGTTCCTCCCCACCAATTAGGGGGCAGGTCGTGAAACCTGTTTCCTGTTTGGCCAAAGCGTCAGGCGATCCTATTGGATGCCTAGCGCTTTGGTGGAAGGAGGAGAGGAGGAGAGGACACCACAGCCCCCCACACGAGCGGGTAAGTGCCGGACCACCCACGGGAGAGGTGTTGTCAGTGCCGTGCCGCCCCTTCAAGAGGGGGGGTGCTGTCAGTGCCGCGCCGCCGGGGGGGTGTTGTTTGTTTGCCGCTCCCCCCAAAACAAGAACCCACCAGCCGCCACTGGATGTTACCCCCCTCCCCCAAAGTGAAGGACTACAGGTCCCAGCATGAGCCCCTCAGAGCTGAGGATGTGACACGCCCCCTTCCCCCAACTAGTGAAGGACTACAGGTTCCAGCATGAACCCGTAAAATATAAGGATGTGACCCCCCCCCAAAGTGAAGGACTGCAGGTCCCAGCACGAGCCCCTCAGAGCTAAGGATATGACACCCCGCCCCCCCAACTAGCTATCCTTACAGCAAGCCGACAATGGAATCTGTCACTCCTTTCCCTCCTGCGCAGCTATCTTTACCATAGAGTGCTAGGAGGAAGTGACATCACTTCCTCCTAGCGCTCTATGATAGAGATAGCTGTGCAGGAGGGAAAGGAGTGACAATTTCCACCGTCGTCGAGGGTTTTGAAATCATTTTTTTTTTTGGAAGGGGGGAGGGGGGGGGTGATCCTGAATGGCAGTTTGGAAATGTGGTCACCTGGGGCGCGTGGGGCATTCAGTCGGCATCCCAGGTGCCAGGACACAATTTCTTGTCACCGTGGCGACCAGGGTTTTTTCGAGCCCTGGTTTATTATCATCCCTGATGACTTTTGTACAATATATAACCTTTATATTGGTGAATCCAATCTGTGACGGGTGTGCTTAGAAGCTCAGTCTAAGGCAACCTCCAGTATGCTTTTAGCCCCTTTCACATCTCTAAGTTTATGGAAAACCGCACAGAAAACACAAGGTTTGCCACGCGTTTGGGAAACGTGCTGCAGATGCGCATCGCGCTTGCGTTGCCATTAAATGTTAATGGTATCCCAAGCACTGGTAGACAAGGGTGCATGTTTGACGCATAACAAATGCGGTGCAAACGCACTAAAAAGTGCAGTAAAAAAAGCACACCACTCTCCACTTAAAAAAAAATACAGGAGCTTCTTTGGGGCGTTTGTTGCGCGTAGGGTAGCCCAGTCAACTGAATGGCCTTCCCCATGCACGGCGTGCGTTAACACGTGAAAAACATTCCAAAAAAAATACCAGCAGGAACGCTATATGCAGATGTGAATGGGGTCTACTCCTCTTCAGCATTTCAGGTCTGAACCAGGAAAAAAAAAAAATCAGCTCCCACAATGCTGTGCAACCATTCCCCGCTCTGCTCCTGTGCGGCTCCTGTGCTCTAAGTCATCGCTAGACCTAGTCTGATAGAAGCTGCTTGTAAGAGAGTCATCTCCATGTTATCATTGAATATCCGAGTGGAAAACCGCGCCACCTGCCGCGAACATCGCAAATCATGACTCCCAGCTGATGGAATTCATCATTTTATGTTTCCTGCGCTTAGCACAAACAGATGGAGCTTGCGGCACAACGAGGCCCAATAGTGACATTTGAAGGGACATGGAGACGGAGAGCGGTTTTACTTCAGCAGTTCGCTCGTCTACCCCAGCTGAAAGCTTTTTAATGGAGTTCTCCTTGAAATTAGTGACAGGAAGTCAGTTGTCTGTATGAAAAAGTCTTCCCCCAGGATCAGAACATTAGATCAGCTATCTTTACGAAAGACTCCTGAAACTTTTCCACCATCTGGAGCCAAATTATGAAAACATGAGCAAAACCTAAAACCACCAATCCAATGAGGTTTATGTGGCGCGGCTCCACCATTGCTCCAGGTTTGCCAGTGAGTGACTAAAACTGTCATTGGATACAAACCAAACAATTGGCATCACCAGGCCTACGCAACCACTGCAGGCCGGCTGGAGGCAAAGTTGGCAACCCTCCGCACATTGTTGAAGAACTAGAATTGCCAGCATGCCCAGTCATGGAACGGCTCCTCACACTGTCCTATGCAGTATAGACCAGGGCACATGCCCTTGGCACCCCCTGCATGCCTGGTGGGGTATGCTGGGACTTGTAGTTCTGCAGCCTCTCAGCAGTGTTTGCTCACCCTGCTGTGTCCTAGAGCCCCAAGGTACAAGGTGATCGTACAATGTGACATTCATTATTAAACTGGACTTGGCGTTCTTCTTCCCCTCGCAGCCAACGTCCTCTGCCCGTCTGTCATCTCATAACCGCAGTCTGCTGTCTCCCCGTCCTCATCATTTAAACATGGATTTTATTATCCGGCCTACGCATCGCTCACCTCAATTTACCTTTCCTGCTACCCCATCGCTCACTATCTGTCACACCACCTGGACTCTCACTAGATGTCCCTTCTGTCCTATCACTGGACGTCCCTTCTGTCCTATCACTGGACGTCCCTTCTGTCCTATCACTGGACGTCCCTTCTGTCCTATCACTGGATGTCCCTTCTGTCCTATCACCAGATGTCCCTTCTGTCCTATCACCAGATGTCCCTTCTGTCCTATCACTGGACGTCCCTTTTGTCCTATCACTGGACGTCCCTTCTGTCCTATCACTGGACGTCCCTTCTGTCCTATCACTGGACGTCCCTTCTGTCCTATCACTGGACGTCCCTTCTGTCCTATCACTGGACGTCCCTTCTGTCCTATCACTGGACGTCCCTTCTGTCCTATCACTGGATGACCTTCCTGTCTGGCCTATATCTCATATATATATATATACACTGTATTACGAAAAGTATTGGGACGCCTGCCCTTACTCGCACATGAACTTTAATGGCATCCCAGTCCTAGTCCGTAGGGTTCAATATTGAGTTGGCCCACCCTTTGCAGCTACAACAGCTTCAACTCTTCTGGGAAGGCTGTCTACAAGGTTTAGGAGTGTGTCTATGGGAACGTTTGACCATTCTTCCAAAAGCGCATTTGTGAGGTCAGGCACTCATGTTGGACAAGAAGGCCTGGCTCGCAGTCTACGCTCGAATTCATGCCAAAGGTGCACTTCTGGAAGAATGGTCAAACATTCCCATAGACACACTCCTAAACCGTGAGGGCAGCCTTCCCAGAAGAGTTGAAGCTGCTATAGCTACAAAGGGTGGGCCAACTCAATATTGAGCCCTACGGACTAAGACTGGGATGCCATTAAAGTTCATTTGCGTCCCAATACTTTTGGTAACATAGTGTATATATTAAACTCTCTATAATAACTCTCTTTTATGCACTTAATTCTATCATCTATCTATCTCTCTCTCTCTCTCTCTCTCTCTCTCTCTCTCTCTCTCTCTCTCTCTATCTATCTATCTATCTATCTATCTATCTATCTATCTATCGGCACTCAATGATATGACAGCTTCTCTCTCTTCCTCTCTCTTTTATACACTCAGGGCCATTTCACACCACAATTTTGGCATTCAGGACAATTTTCTGCATGTGTTTCTGATGCATTCCCTTTTGCTTTTGGATGTAATTCTAACGCGTTTTTGATGCATTCTGGTGTGCAATTTAACGCCTTTTTTTTAAATTTCAATTAAGGACATGTGCACAGAGGTGCATTTTTTATGTGCTCCGGTGCGTTATGGTGCATTTTGAAAGTGTTTTGCCACATTACAGTTGATCCAGTGATAGCCTTCTCACTCTCTTTTATAAAAATGGTAGAGTCAACCTGCGCTAATGAGCAATGCGTGTAAACAAGAAAGTGCAGCTGCAAATAAAACTCCAAATATCTATGAAGTGACAAACATAAAATAAACTTAATTGCGCTAGCAAAAATGAAAACAATTAAATAAAAGTGCTAAGAAGACACCATACGTGTGATAACAGTGAGTGCATAAAATCTTATACAAAAGTGCAAAAAATAAAAATCAATAATCATAGGCAAAAGCCTTCTATAATCAGTCCATAATGATGTGAATCGCATTAAATCAAACAAGAAAAAGTCCGCTTCATGTGTTTCATCACCACACACTAAGGATGATGAGCCAAAATACTTCTGATCAGGTGTACATTGATAGCGATGAGAGAAGTAATAGATGTGCGCTTACCCCAAGTGTTGGACCTCCCCTGTGGCAAGGTCTTGTGAGCTTGCAGATTTCACCCTCTGCAGGGACAAGTTGTTAATCTCCTGGTCCTGACAGCGTGTACCACCGACTTCCGTGTGGCCGGGATGATCCAACTATTCGAACCTCAGAGGGGGGACTCAGAGATGGAAAAGTCCATATACAGGAGAAGGAGGCAAACGGAGAAAAAACTCCAATAGTGTGATATCGTTTTAGGGTATTTATTGGTTAAAACAAACCACAAGAGATCATTTAAAACTCAGATAAAAAAGTATCATTAAAAAAGCCGGCATATTCAAAGGCAGAACGCCCGTGCAAACAAATTCTTCAGAACACGTGATGGCTAGCACTGCGAGGCCACGCCCTACATGTTTCGTCATACGTGACGTCTACGGGGGCGAAACATGTAGGGCGTGGCCTCGCAGTGCTAGCCATCACGTGTTCTGAAGAATTTGTTTGCACGGGCGTTCTGCCTTTGAATATGCCGGCTTTTTTAATGATACTTTTTTATCTGAGTTTTAAATGATCTCTTGTGGTTTGTTTTAACCAATAAATACCCTAAAACGATATCACACTATTGGAGTTTTTTCTCCGTTTGCCTCCTTCTCCTGTATATGGACTTTTCCATCTCTGAGTCCCCCCTCTGAGGTTCGAATAGTTGGATCATCCCGGCCACACGGAAGTCGGTGGTACACGCTGTCAGGACCAGGAGATTAACAACTTGTCCCTGCAGAGGGTGAAATCTGCAAGCTCACAAGACCTTGCCACAGGGAGGTCCAACACTTGGGGTAAGCGCACATCTATTACTTCTCTCATCGCTATCAATGTACACCTGATCAGAAGTATTTTGGCTCATCAATCCTTAGTGTGTGGTGATGAAACACATGAAGCGGACTTTTTCTTGTTTGATTTAATGCGATTCACATCATTATGGACTGATTATAGAAGGCTTTTGCCTATGATTATTGATTTTTATTTTTTGCACTTTTGTATAAGATTTTATGCACTCACTGTTATCACACGTATGGTGTCTTCTTAGCACTTTTATTTAATTGTTTTCATTTTTGCTAGCACTCTCTTTTACACTCAATGCTCTCTCTCTCTTTCTGTGTCTCTCTCTTATACTCACTAAGTCTCAGTTCACACTGTGATGGCTTCAAAGTCGCCCAACTTTGAAGCCTCCCCGCACAGTGCGACTTCAGCGTGGCTTGCAAACAACTTCTTTAATAGAAGTCAATGCAAGCCGCTCCGAAGTCGCCCCCAAATAGTACAGGAATCTTTTACTAAGTCGGAGCGACTAAGTCACCTGACAAGTCGCCCCAGTGTGAACCGAGCCTAATGATAGCTCTCTCTCTATATATACAGTATATTATACACTCAATCATCTCTCTCTTTTTTATACTTTTAAATGATCTCTCTTTCTGTATATATCTCTTTATACATTTAATCTATCTATCTATCTATCTATCTATCTATCTATCTATCTATCTATCTATCTATCTATCTACAGTATCTATCATTTATACATTCAATGATCTCTCTCTCTCCTCTCTCTTTCATATACTCAAAAAATCTCTTCTCTCAAAGATACCTGTCTTTTCTCTCTTTCTATGTCCCTCTATCTCTATGTCTCCCTCTTATACACACTTAATGAAAGCTCTCTTTCTACTGTATATTATAAACTCAATCATAGCTCTCTCCCTCTTTATATACTCAGTGATAGCACTCTCTTTCTCTTATACATTAAATTCTCTCTCTCTCTCCTCTCTCTTTCTCTCTCTCTTCTCTTCCCCACTCTCTTCTATCTCTATCTCTCTCTCTCTCTCCTCTCACTCTCTTCCTCCTTTCTCTCACTCTCTTCTCTCTCTCTAACACAGTTAGTGGATAGCTGTCACTCTCTCCCACTCATTAGCTGTCTCTTCCAGTATCTCCCTCACTCTCTTCTCTCACCCTCTCTCTCTCTTCCCCTCCCTCTCTCCCCCCCTCCCTCTCTCTCTCTCTCCCCCCCCCTCTCTCCCCCCCTCTCTCTCTCTCTCTTCCCTCTCTCCTCCTCTCTCTCTGTCCTCTCGCTCTCTTCTATCTATCGCTTCTCTCTCTCCCCTCTCTCTCTTCTCTCACTGTCCTCTCACTCTCTTCTATCTAGCTCTCTCTTTCTCTCTCTCGCAGTCTCTTCTATCTCTCTCTCTCGCAGTCTCTCTCACAGTCTCTCTCACAGTCTCTCTCCTCTCTCTCTCTTTCTCCCCTCTCCTTTCTTCTCTTTCTCCACTCTCTTCTATCTCTCGCTCTTCCCTCTCTCTGTCTCTCTCTCTCTTCTATCTCTATCTCTCTTCCTCTCTCCCTCTCTCTCCTCTCTCTCTCTCTTCCTCCTCTCTTCTATCTGTCCTCTCACTCTCTTCTCTCTCTCTCTTCTCTCTCTCTCACACACACAGTTAGTGAATAGCTGTCACTCTCTACCACTCATTAGATAGCTGTCTCTGTCAGTATCTCTCTCACTCTTCTCTCTCTCTCCTCTCTCTCATTTACACTCATCTCTCTCGCTCTATTTTATACACAATAATAAATCTCTGTCTCCTGCACAGATTAATGTACAAGTTTTTTCTTATACTCACACTTCGATATCTGCCTATGTCCCTCTTGTTCTTAATCACTGAGTACCTGTTCTCTCTCTCTCTCTCTCTCTCTCTCCTTTCTTTCTTACCTTCCTCTCTCTCTCATATCTATCTTTCTCCTCTCTCTTTTCTCTCTCTGTCCTCTCGCTCTCTCTCTCTCTCTCTCTATCTCTCTCTCTCTCCGCTCTCCTCTTTCTCTCTCTCTCCCTTCGCTCTCTTCTATCCCTATCTCTCTTTCCTCTCTCCCTCTCCTCTCTCACGCTCTCCTATGTCTCTCTTCCTCCTCTCTCCTCTCTCTCTTCTATCTTTCTTCTCACTCTCTTCTGTCTCTCTCTCACTCTCTTCTCTCTCTGACACACAGTTAGTGAATAGCTGTCACTCTCCCCACTCATTAGATAGCTGTCTCTGCCAGTATCTTCCTCACTCTCTCCTCTCTCTCTCTCTCTCTCTCTCTCTCTCTCTCTCTCTCTCTCTCTCTCTACCTCTCTCATTTACACTCATCTCTCTCGCTCTATTTTATACACAATAATAATTCTCTGTCTCCTGCACAGATTAATGTACAAGTTTTTCTCTTATACTCACACTTAGATATCTGTCTATGTCCCTCTTGTTCTTAATCACTGAGTACCTGTTCTCTCTCTCTCTCTCCTTTCTTTCTTCATTCCTCTCTCTCATATCTCTCTTCTTTCTCTCTCTTTCTTCTCTCTCTTCGGTCTCTCTCATCTCTATCTCTCTATGTCCTCTTTCTATTCTCTTTCTCTCTCCCACTCTCTTCTATCTTTATCTCTCTCTGTCCTTTCATGCTCTTCTCTCTCTCTCTATCTCTCTCTCCCTCTCTCTCTTCTCTCTCTCTCTCTCCCCCTTTCTCTCTCTCTGTCCTTTCACTCTCTTCTATCTATCTCTCTTTTATCCCTCTCTCTTCTCTCTGTCCTCTCACTCTCTTTCTATCTCTCTGGCCCCTCACTCTCTTCTCTCTCTCTCTCTCTCCCACACCTTCTCTCTCTCTCTCTCTCTCTCTCTCTCTCTCTCTCTCTCTCTCTCTCCCTCTCTTCTCTCTGTCCTCTCACTCTCTACTGTCTGTCTCTCGTCTCTCTCTCTCTCACTCTCTTCTCTCTCTTCTTTCTCTCTCTCTCTCTCTAACACAGTTAGTGAATAGCTGTCACTCTCTCCGACTCATTAGATAGCTGTCTCTGCCTATCTCTCTCTCTCTCTCTCTCTCTCTCTCTCTCTCTCTCTCTCTCTCTCTCTCTCTCTCTCTTTCTTCTTCTCCCTCTCTCTTTTCTTCTCTCTCTCTCACTCTCTTCTTTCTCTCTATCTCTCTCTGACACACAGTTAGTGGATATCTGTCACTCTCTCCCACTCATTAGATAGCTGTCTCTGCCTGTATATCCCTCCCTCTCTTCTCCCTCTCTCTCTCTCACACACGCTCTTCTCTCTCTTCTTTCTCTCTCTCTCTCTCTCTCACTCTCTTCTCTCTCTTCTTTCTTTCTATCTCTCTCTAACACAGTTAGTGAACAGCTGTCACTCTCTCCCACTCATTAGATAGCGGTCTCTGCCTATATCTCTCGCTCACTCTCTTTTTCTCTCTCTCTCTCTCTCTCTCTCTCTCTCTCTCTCTCTCTCTCACTCTCTTCTTTCTCTCTCTCACTCTCTTCTTTCTCTCTACCTCTCTCTTCCTCCTCTCTCTCTTCTATCTGTCCACTCACTCTCTTCTCTCTCTCTCTGACACACAGTTAGTGAATAGCTGTCACTCTCTCCACTCATTAGATAGCTGTCTCTGCCTGTATCTCTCTCTCTCATACCGATAGTAAATAGCTGTCACTCTCCCTCTGTGGGTATCACAAGACGCCGTTTACCCCCCCCCCCGTCTCTTACCTGCCCCTGGATGAGCCGCAGGAGGGAGCTCCTGTCCATATACCCGCAGAGGGGCTTTGTGAAGGTGGCTGCAGTGTGGACGGTGGTCACTGCCTGCCAATACTCCCATAAAACACCCCCAGCTCCCCCTATGGAGCCAGAGCAACAGGGGCTCTACAATGAATGACAGCTCATTAACAGAGGGTGCTATAGGATGAATGAAAGAAGAGACCCCCCAACACTTACTGAGAATAGGACTGAAATGACTGTCTGTCAATGGGCAGGTTCTGGGATGGATTGCAGAAGCCAGGAGGAAGGATGTGATAGAGATGAGAGGAGCCCCCTCCTCAGTGATAATACAGATGCTGGATAGATGGAACTCCTTTCTGCACAGGAATAGCACACAGCCGGGTGGATGGGGCTGAGAGGGGCACTAGATGGGCACAGTGCTGGTGGTCAGGGGGGTGACTGGGGCATACAGGGTACAGAGGGGGGTGTGGATGACTGACAGCTATGTGTGCACACAAGAGGGGGTTATGGAGCCCAGGGAGGATGCATAGCGATGAGGATGGAGAGGAGGATGGAGGACCAAGGGATGCATGCAATGATCGATCAGGCTGCCTGTAGTGAGGATGGAGAGGAGGATCAGCCAAGCACAGGATGCGATCAGAGATCCAGGAGGAGCAAAGCCCAATACACGCTGCTACACACGGCTACGATCTGTCCCATCCCCCGGACTGTCCTCCTCTCCCCCCCCCCCTTGTCACACACAGGCCGGGGACCGCCTGCGAATGCCAATGAGACGGAACGGGGGTGTGTGGCAGCCAGCAGCCAATCACATTCCAGGGATAGGGAGGCGTGGCTGGGAAGGAGAGAGATGCAGACCAGCATCACCTGAGCCTGGAGGACCATCAGCATCATATAGAGATCTCCTGTGTAACTCCTCTCCATCCACATACAGTCCTCCTGTGTACTCCTCTCCATCCACATACATTTCTCCTGCCATACTACCCTCTTGTACTCTCCATCCACATACATCTCCTGTTACTCCTCTCCATCCACATACATTTCTTCTCCTCTCCATCCACATACAATTTCTCCTATACTCCTCTCCATCCACATACATTTCTCCATACCTCTCCATCCACATACACTTCTCCTATGTACTCCTCTCATCCACATACATACCACACACACTTCTCCTATGTACTCCTCTCCATCCACATACACTTCTCTATGTACTCCTCTCCATCCTCATACACTTCCCTATGTACTCCTCTCCATCCTCATACACTTCTCCTATGTACTCCTCTCCATCCACATACACTTCTCCTATGTACTCCTCTCCATCCACATACACTTCTCCTATGTACTCCTCTCCATCCACATACACTTCTCCTATGTACTCCTCTCCATCCTCATACACTTCTCCTATGTACTCCTCTCCATCCACATACACTTCTAATATGTACTCCTCTCCATCCACATACACTTCTCCTATGTACTCCTCTCCATCCACATACACTTCTATGTACTCCTCTCCATCCACATACACTTCTCCTATGTACTCCTCCATCCACATACACTTCTCCTATGTACTCCTCTCCATCCACATACATTCTCCTATGTACTCCTCTCCATCCACATACATTTCTCCTATGTACTCCTCTCCATCCACATACATTTCTCCTATGTACTCCTCTCCATCCACATACACTTCTCCTATGTACTCCTCTCCATCCACATACACTTCTATGTACTCCTCTCCATCCACACACACTTCTCCTATGTACTCCTCTCCATCCACATACACTTCTCTATGTACTCCTCTCCATCCTCATACACTTCTCCTATGTACTCCTCTCCATCCTCATACACTTCTCCTATGTACTCCTCTCCATCCACATACACTTCTCCTATGTACTCCTCTCCATCCACATACACTTCTCCTATGTACTCCTCTCCATCCACATACACTTCTCCTATGTACTCCTCTCCATCCTCATACACTTCTCCTATGTACTCCTCTCCATCCACATACACTTCTAATATGTACTCCTCTCCATCCACATACACTTCTCCTATGTACTCCTCTCCATCCACATACACTTCTATGTACTCCTCTCCATCCACATACACTTCTCCTATGTACTC